>JABSTL010001338.1:0-30106 GCA_013759095.1 Fusarium sp. NRRL 29148 | reverse complement strand
GTTAAATACACTGGCCTCTCGGATAAAAGGGATGGGAGTGAGACGACTCCGTTGGGGTAAACTTGGCAACGTCAACATGCAGTTGAGCTCTAGCGCCCTCGAAACCCGTTACAATGCAACGATACATCCTCGGCAGCAAATTATATCGTGATATGAAGCGACTCTTAGCAGCGATAACCTCAAAACGTACATCATTTGATCCAAGCCCATGGTTTCTTTTTGTTCTTTAACATGTGCTCGTCACGCGACAAGGGGATCGGCCCGCGGATCACGGAACGGGGCTCGGTGCTGTAGCTGTTCCTGGATTATGCATCTTTGCCCCCTTGTCTCCCGGAGAATCCTAGACTTTGCAGAGATCCTTGTTTCGAGGTTCTTTGTTCGACATGTGAAATCCCACTTAAAAAAAGTTGAATTGGAATTTTATGTTGTTTCCATGTGATTGAAGCTGTCGTTTAGAGTGAAATTATCCTTCAAGTATTCATTATCTCAAGTTGCAGTTTAGATGACAGTGAATCTCGAACTTCTTCTAGAAAAATAACTCCAATTGACATATGCAGCCACAGCAATTCCTATCTGCTTGCACGTGAAAAACTGCCCCTCGGCCTCATCAAGGTCTCGAGATTTCTCCAGCTCCATTATCACGGATATCAATGGGGTTTTGATGGGACGCTTTGCCCCTTGGAGCAGGCGGTGTCACTTAACTCATTCTGCCATGCGTCATTGTGGCTTGCTCCAGGGTTCAACAACCTGGAAAGCTGGAGCTGGCGTCCCTCGGACTATTCAGCTTCAGTACCCCTCATAAAGCTCTTTTTTCGCCCTTACCTTTACACAATTCACTTCTCCCCCGTATGTTTCGATCGCTTGTAGTGCGCTCTTCTTTCGTCTTTACTAAATCTTCGAGATTACTGTCTTGTACTACTCATATTCGCACTTATTCTTCTGCGACATCCGGCAACATGGCGAGCTTGGGTGGACATTCAAAGAAGCACAAGGTGACCATTGTGGGATCCGGTAACTGGTATGTCTTCCGCTTCTCCGGCTCTGTCTCCGTCTTTTCTTGAGCCATTGACTAACAGAAGCTGCTAGGGGCTCAACAATTGCCAAGATCGTCGCTGAAAACACACGTGCCAACAAAGATCTCTTCGAGGAAGATGTCCAGATGTGGGTCTACGAGGAGGACGTGACGATCACCAAGGACTCCAAATTATATGACGAAACCACCGGCGACAAGCCCCAGAAGCTCACAGAAGTCATCAACAAGCACCACGAGAACGTAAAGTACCTGCCCGGTATTCCTCTGCCCTCAAACATCATCGCCAACCCCGATATCCGCGACGCTGTCAAGGACTCTACTATCCTCGTCTTCAACTTGCCCCACCAGTTCATCGCAAACGTCTGCAGGCAGGTCAACGGACACATTCTTCCCTACGCTAGAGGAATCAGCTGTATCAAGGGTGTCAACGTCACTGATGACGGTATCAGCCTGTTCAGCGAGTGGATTGGTGATGGTCTAGGCATTTACTGTGGTGCCCTCAGTGGTGCTAACTTGGCTCGTGAAATTGCTGAGGAGAAGTGGTCAGAGACTACCATTGCTTACGACCCTCCTGCTCTGGACAACAGCAGAGCTCCTACACCACGAACTGGTAGCCCCAACCCTACAATTGGCGAGCTCCCTGATATGCAGCACAAGGATGTTCGAGGTCGAACTTCCAAGACCAAGCTCACCGCTATGCCAGCTGATTATCCCCCTCTGGATCAGGATTGCTTCCGAACACTCTTCCACCGACCTTACTTCCACGTACAGATGGTCTCCGACGTTGCGGGTGTATCTCTGAGCGGTGCCTTGAAGAACGTAGTTGCTCTCGCAGCTGGTTTCGTCGACGGTCGTGGTTGGGGCGATAACGCAAAGGCAGCCATTATGCGCGTCGGCCTCATGGAGATGGTCAAGTTCGGCAAGGAATTCTTCGGCGAGACCGTCCACACAGCTACCTTTACCGAATCCTCCGCCGGTGTCGCCGATCTCATCACATCCTGCTCCGGCGGTCGTAACTTCCGCTGTGCCAAGAAGGCTGTCGAGAAGGGAATTTCCGTGCAGGAGGTTGAGAAGCAGGATCTCAACGGACAGAAGATCCAGGGTACCACTACCGCTGAGGAAGTGAACAGCTTCCTCAAGGCTCGCGGCCTGGAGTCGGAGTATCCGCTGTTCACAGCGGTGAATGCCATTCTCAACGGCCAGGCCAAGGTGGACGACATCCCCCATCTCGTGCAGGATTCTTGATTTTGAAAGATGAAATATTTAGCGAGTGTATCGTTGATTGTATGTATGCACTGTGGCGTTTGTACGGCTTGTGTGGTTCTACATGGTTTACTCGGATCTGGAGGAATGGGCAGTGATTTAGAGTCATGAGTGATTGGGGCTGTACTTTGCTGAGTGGAAGGGTCTATCATATACATGAAAATGAACATAGAAATGATATCTATTTATGAATGCAGTTCTTCTTTAAAGAATAGTTCACTGCTTTGTTTGAGGAGTCGTGGTTTGGTTGCGTATGAGACACTGAACATTCCTGGACTTGAGAATGGGCATTTCGAGGCTGAGACCTGCAGCTTTGCTGAAGATTCTATCGTAAACATTACCTGTTACGGTTTGGTAGGGTCCCTCGTTAGTTGTACAACAAGAGTTCGTGTAAGTTAAGTGCGAAACGATATCACAACGTTTTTGTTAAGAAGATCATGGTTCCCGGAATTATGCTCAACTTGGTAAGATACTGTCCAAGAAGATGAACCGAAAGAGATTGATAGAAGGTGCTTAATGTAGTCAAATTCTTGAAGATGGAGGAGGATTATGCGGTGGAAGCCGCAACGGGCATGAGATACCGCCTTCATATGAGACAAGATAACATGGCGACGACGGGAAAGGCCGAGCCACGAATGCCTTATACATCACCAGAAATCTCGCTCTTCGTCTTCTACCATTGCCTTCTTTTTCAATTCGGCTCTTGACATTCATTTCTTCTTCTGTTTCATTTTACTGACCCTAGCCAGCCTCTTCAAGCATCACCGTTGTCCTTTCTCAGCTCTCTCTCCATAAGCTGGCTTTTGCTTCACCTGCTTGCTTCATTCCATTTAACACTCGCTTTGTACTTCGCGATATACGGCAGATAAAAGCTGCAGTGCTCGACAGCGCGTCATGGCGGATGTTGATTCAACCGCCCAACAGACATCAATGGACCCTAATCAGAATTTCGGACACTACATGAACGCAGCAGATCAGAGCAGCAGGGAGAATGGCGCCGCTCAGAAAAAACATAAGAATGTGAAATACCGCTTCCTATCGCCTACAGAATGGGCCATCTTAGCTCGGGGAGTTGGTGGGATTAGCGATATAGAGGATAACAAACCTGTTCATCCCACCAGTAGCTTATGGCCCCCGAACGGTATTCCTCATGGCCTCTATCGAGACTGCATCTACCGTCGTACCATTTCATCCTACTCATTTCACATCATAGGCTTAGTTCGCGCAATTCTTTTTGTTCTACAGTTGATGATTGGTGCTAGCATCACCGCTCTCAGCGCTGGAGGTAGCAGTGATACAGCCATTACTATTCTCGCTGCGTCCAACACAGTCATCGCGGGGCTGCTGGCTCTGTTGCACAACAGCGGTATTCCTGATCGATACAGATACGACAAGTCCGAGTTTCAAAAGGTTGAAGATCACATTAGAGAAGTCCTCGCCACGGGTATTGTACGTGCGGACCAGTCGGTCCAAGAGGCTATCGCTAAGTGCTACGATCGTTTCGAACACGCCAGAAGAACTGTTGAAGCCAACATACCATCGGCTTATTCCCCAAGTTCATCAACAACACCGCCTTCACGACGCGGATCCCAACCTCAACATCCGCCAATACCGCCGATGCCGATGCCGATACCAACACGAGCACGAGCACCGACGACAGTGGCATCAACACCGACACACTCGAGGGCAGCAACAGAACCTATCACACCGCCTAGGAAGAAGTCGCTAAATGCTGAAGCAGCCCACGAAGAAAAGGGTCCAACCACCAGCAAGTCTAGCGAATGATATGATGCAAGGCTAGAGCTCGGCAAAGAATCTCCAACGGGATGCGGTCATTTCCTAGCTTGCCGCTTATCAGATAAATTACCTACCGAAATCGACTTATTTTGCGACTAGGGCTGTTGTTGTACCTGCATTAGTCTGATTATTGGCAAGAGATTAAATTACCACCCAACCTAGTTCTCGTTCCGTCATAGCCTCTCACCCACCAGGATTCAACATCAGTATCCTTCATGCATTGATTGGGACTTTGAATAGACGCTGTCAGAAATAGGAGTCAAGAGATCTTCAATTCTGACACTGACCCCAATTGTTTCTCATTACTACATTTGGACATATCGTGACCTGAGACCTCCACTGATCAACCATGGAACGAACCACGGACCTTGTCACAGTTTAATTGCTCGCCTTGGCCTTCCCCTCTTTAACCTTTATTGACGTGGTGCGGCCAGGGATCATGGTCTGGGGCGCCTACTCCGTAGTTTCATGATGCTTTGAAGGATGGGCTCCCCCCACTGCGCCCATTTACCACTTACACTAGACAAGGGCATTGTGACAGTCTGTCACTCTACGCCATTCGAGTCTAATTTACTTAAAATCTCTCGCTGTGCCTCACGACTCGCGAGTCGAAGCCTCTTTGCTTCTTCTCTTTCCCCGTAGTCAGTCCTTACCCGCCTCTCACAGCGTGATCATGCCTTTGTTATAGCCAGGCAATACACTCATTTATCCAGGCCATACCCACCCAAGTCACTCTTTTTTACTGGATTAGATCGTCTATTCATCATGATTATGATTTCTAGCCCGCCTACTCTTCCCCGCAGGGTTGTTCAACTGCTTGTTCTCGTTGTCATCGTTGTTGTCTTCTTTCAGACAAGATGGCTGCACTGGCCTCGAACAAAGGCAGATACTGAAATCGCCATCAAAGGACCAGTTCCGGAAGAGCAATACCTCGAGCGACTAAGGCAGAAAATTGGACTTTCGGATCAGACTTCATGGACTGCATGGAAAGTCCGTGTTTCAGAGCAGGACTCTGAGTATACTTCAGTCACGAACATCGATGCAGACTTTCATTCAAATCAACCACGAATTATCGATACCAAGACTCCCGAGCGGAGGAATCTGGTTGCGCGACAGGAACTTAACCTTCCGATTGTAGGAGGACCGAAGCCAGGACAGATCGACGCTTCGGACTTTGTGTTTGCGATCTCGACGAGTTTTGATCGCGTTGTTAGGGATGATTACGCTGTTGCGAAGGATTGGGCACGGTGGATGACTGGTGGGAATCAGCATGGCAACGGCGCGAGTTTTTTGCTTGTTCTGGACCAGGGGCACTACCAGCAAGTGAAGAAGTTGACTGAGGTGTTGGTGTCATTGGGTATCGATGCTCATGTTACTATATCTGAGGGTCAGATCTCGACAGCCAAGAGATACTTCAACATGATTGAGTCTGTCAAGAAGTACAGTGCTACACTTGCGCAGAAAGGACAGATGAAGAAGTGGTACGGCATTTTGGACGAGGAGATCTTTCTACCCAACCTCTCATATCTCCAGGAACGACTATTCGCGTATAACTCTGAGAAGGAATTGTACATCGGATTGCCGAGCGAGAGAGGAGACTGGGCTATCGGCGAAGGATTCATGACGACGTATGGAGGCGGAGCAATCTTTCTTACACGACCTGCTATTTCCAAAGTCACACACCTGCCATGCTTTGATGGTGTCGAAGACAGTCCGACGAGCAAAAAGCGCTGGGACGGTGTTCTTCAGGACTGTTTGGCGAAGCATACCAAGATGAAGATGCACATCATTCCAAGCTTCTACTCACCCAAGGATAACGACGATTACTCTTCACATCTGGATAGTTATGAGACGGGCGTTCAACCCCTAGCCCTCCACGACTATGGAAAACGCCATCACCTCACACCTAGCCAAGCCCATCTCGTCACTGATGTCTGCGGTGAGGCATGCTTCCTCCAACGCTACCGCTTCCGGGACAACTGGGTTCTTGTGAATGGCTACACTATAACTGAGTACCCCGATGGAATCCACCTCTCAGACATGCCTCTCTCCACTGCCGGAAAAGCCAGTTCTGCCCGTCGCTCCGTCATAGGACCTGTGAAGCTCAAAGAAAGGGATACAGATCGCAAGATGTTATTCTGGACAGGACGAAGAAATGTGTGGAAGCTGATGGACTCTGTCACCACCACTGAGGGTGATGTGTGGCAGGCCTATGTGAAAAGGGGTGTTATCGATGAGCCGGCCTTGAAGAAGAGATGGGGCGAGGAAGTGGGTGATATCAAGGATAGTGTTATTGTGCTGGTCTGGGAATCAGCGAAATGATTATGATGGCTTCAAGGATTCTTATGTATGTATGTTATAACTTATGGTTACGGATCGTCCTTTGGATGAGATTTTTGTTCAGCACTTATGAAGATTGATATGTTATTTCATTTCATTATATTATCAATCTTGGCGAAGTGAGTTACTCGGTGATTTTCTAACAGGACAGTGACAAGTAATGTTATTAAAATGATCAGTGTTGGTTGATACAGTAATGTCATTCTTTTTCGCCATGCTATAACCAGCAATAAACATTTATTCTTTGCATTTAGATAAATAAAGAACAATATATCAAACAGCCGCATTCCTCTGCTTAAAACAAAACAACCAACACCAAAAAGAAAAAAAACCATCCAATGCAACTCATGTCTCATCATTCTTCGGGCACTATGCCCTAGTCCTGTTGTTTGTGGACATATAACTCGACCCCGAACTGGCCGAGGTGACCACTCATCCAGTGGTCTTGCCCGTCCTCTTTCTCTTCCAGTCGGTCTCGGTAGCCTTCCATGAGGTCGGCCGCCGAGGAGGGGAAGTAAATCCGCTCCAGGGACCCGCGGCGAAGCCCATCGGCACAAGCTTTGTCCGTATGGGACTTGCCATCGATCTTGAGGACAACGCCCAAGTACTCGTCCACAGCCTTGAGGCGGTCTGGTGCCCGCTTGACCCCAACAAGGATATCAAGCCCTACTTTTTTGATGGTGCAAAACCTGCACCGCTCGTCGATGCTACCACCCTTGCCCACGACATGCGGGGTGAACGCCATGCGTGGGATACTGCAGGGCATGGGCTCCCCGTAGAAGGGATGTCCGCAGGCAGGGTGGTAGCACGGTGCTCGACATTTGATGCAGGATACGGGCTGTCTCTGCTCCGTCTTCATGTCGAAGTACTGCTTGACGCACGAGGCGCCAAAGATGTGTCCGCAGGGGAGGATAACAGCCCTGTGGCTCTCGCCGACTTCTTCATCAACGACGTGATCTTTGGGGAAGATCGTCACGTCGGTACGGCAGACACAACACTCAATGGAGAGATCTTTAAACTTAATCTTGTTGCTGTCGATGCTGGCTTCAACGTTAGGCCAGTAGCTGTCCTGCGAGTCCTCTGTAATGTTTGGGACATCGTCAGGGATACTGAGCCACTCTTCGTTGTTTGGAGGGTCTTCAAGAACACAGATTGTGTCTTGGGAGTGGTTGGAGATGGAGGAGATGTGGTTGAAGATAGTATTGACGTGTCCACACATGATGAGTGATGGTGGAGGATGACGTGAGAGATAAGGTGAAAGGTAGTCTGACAGATGTGTGATGAGAGAGTTATATGTCGAGAGAGAGATGTCGAGAGAGATGTGCCAAGGAGATGTGTGATAGGATGTGTAGAGAGAGAGACGTCAAGACAGCGATGTCAAGATGTCAAGATGTCAAGAGAGAAATTCCAAGACAGAGATGTCAAGAGATGATAGGTCAAGTTGATACAAGTGAAGCTGATGATACAAGATCGTAAGATAGCTGGTAACTTGGTGACAGAAGACAACTTGATGAAAGAAGAAGACGGTTAGATCAGAAGAGGGAGGGAACAATGGGGAGGGAAGGCGTCTTCTTATACCCAGAGGAGGGACTAAGTTTTCTGCTTAGGTCTAGGGCTCCGAAAGGAGAATTTCAGTCCAAGCTCTCGTTTCCCAATGGAAAGCATATGCTCGCTTTTTGAAGCTTGTAAATGACACTGGTGGTCAGGCGTGATGAAGAGACCGGAACAAAAGTCTATGTCTACACTCAAAATTGTACAAAGGACCAATCAATGGATGTTCCTAGAACAGGGACTGAGTCATAGGGCTGTACGTGAAGAAAACTTTCATTTTTAAAAAGCTAGTTCTGAAAAAATCATTTCGTAGTGTTCACGTGTTGGTTGAGCTCTTTGATCGAGTCACCTTTGAAGTCTGTTTGAGCGTGAAAGGTAGCGTTGTGTTCACTTATCCGTATATGCTTTGCACCGAACGAGCGAGTTTTCTAAAATTAGCATGGAAGACTGGTCTCTCACTGAGTTTTATCGTTTATACTTCTAAACTGCGTCAAATGCCATTGGATCGTGCGAGGACAAAACTAAAGTATAATCCCCAGGTTCTCAGCCTCACCCTCAAAAACTTTAGCCCATGTGCAGTCATAATTTTTGAAGAAAGGTAAAATAATGAGACATCAAATCATTACTGTTGTATTATTCCTCTTGTTAGAAACAGGAAGTTAAGCATATGTGTAAACCTTTGTAACAGTGGCATGGCCATAGATCTATTGGTCACCATATCTGGAGAAATAAAGTATAAACTTTCTAACTACTCTTTAGAGTACCCATCAATCGCGAGAATCTCCTCTCGACCAATTATACCCTCCAGATTATTGGCCGCGGTGAATATTGCTGGGCTGGTTCGGACTCGAGGCGTGAGGGACACTTGGTTGGATGTCCATTTAACAAGCTTTGTATCATTTGCTAGTGAAACTCCGAGAAAATCGGATTATTTCAACTTGCTTTCAGTTTCGAAAGCATGAAGGCTCTTCATTCGATGAAAGGTCGGACTACAGTATGGTGACTGGAGTATCGGTGCCTGCAGGCAAACCATATGATCACCCACCCAGCGCTGGGTTCTACCAGATCCAAATAGAAGCGTGCAGAATCCACTGGAGTCGATATTGAATTCCATTTTATGTTCATGTAGTGTATTCCTTTCCACTAGAAGTTGCGCTCCTCGTAGTGGATGTTTAAGGGGCAATTAGTACAGGGGATAAGCTCTCATCGTGAGAACGAACCACAATCCAGCCAATAATAAAGTACTCATACTGTAACATATTTATTTGCCTCTTATTATATTTTTCGTGCCTGATTATGAGTGATCATACCCAACTTGGACAAATCTTGGGATCAGCAGCACTGGAAATGGGGAGGCATGGCTAACACCGGTAGCGAAGTGACAGTATGTGGTAGGATGCCGGTCAAGACTCTCATTCTGCACCTGTACACTAAGCTTGAGGTACTGTCCCGCGTTCATGTCAAACACTACTTTGCCCTTGCCACAGTTACGATTTATCATCCATTCTCCCTTACACTCGTTCCGATATCCATATAACCCCACACTACATCGACATCTTCTTATCTTATCAAGCCAGGTTTTGAGAAGCATGTTGTCTCGTGACTGAAAGTGGTAGCCTGAACTGTAGCATGGAATGATCTTTTGAGATGTTGCACCAGGATGTGGCATCTGCGGGGAGAACATCACTGTCCTCTCATTCGAGCACCATCTGCAGAACGGTTAGGGAGACACTCACAGGTACGGATATCATCTCGAAGGTACCATCAACGACACTATAGACGGGCTGAGGACACCCTCCATAATATACTCCTCGAATAGTCAAACGATGTTGTGCTATATCTCCGGCCTACGGTGGTGAGACCCCCCTCCCCCCCTTGATGCCAAACTGTCTCAGGATCTGCGCTACAGTAGCGTTCAGAGCCTTCGCTTCTCAATACCAACGACGCTTGAATAAGCATGAGAGCAGTGAGAATCTCCGGAATAACTGCTGACATGCTGGTGCCCCGGTGAAGGTCCGTGGCCTGGTATCTCAGCAGCAAATGCTAAAGATTTGTCATGGCTTGTAGGAACAGGCAGCATCAGTTTGGCTTAGACTTGTTGTTGGAGGGGGATATCTGGTTCTTGTTTGGAGTTTGGTAGAGATTGTCGACTTCTGTCTATTCCTTTGGTTTGCATGTGCTCTTCTGCCAGTTGCGCTCTGATTACGCGTACCTACCAAGACATAAATAAGAGCCTAAAAGCCCTCTCTGGGGTTTCGCCTAGTACAGCTTTGGTTTTCCGTCTTCATCTCTTTATATATAATATTCCATATGTAGTCAAGGGCCAACAAATACATCAACAAATACACCGAGACAGCCTTTATATCCTTCGTCAAGTGAGCACAGTTCACGTTATACTATATATTATTCCGACATTTGCCGAAACTATTATGACTTTCCACCACTATGCAGTGATAATGGTCCTCGACCTGGATCCCAAGCTAAGTAGGCGGCCAAAGTGAACCCCTTTCGCCATTACCAGTGACAAAAGGTCAGTGCTAGCGACGTGTGTTTTTCATCTGATGAACTTTGATCCTGTCAGTGGCAGTCACAGTTCAAGTGGCAGTGGTAAGGACGAGGGCATCACTCTGGTTGAGAGCATGTTCAAGTTCGACTTCTGTTCTGTACCTTTAGCAAAACAAGTCCGAGACCTCTTCAACTCTTTCTTTTCTTCCTTCTTACAAGAACTTCGAGGTTACTTTCTCTACAATATTGGACATTCACCAAGTTTGCAGTCTTTCAAGGTAACCTTGACTTTCGAATGTATATCCCTTTCACCTATTCCCATCATCTTCATACCTGGCTAACATATCAACCAGATCACATTCTACCTAAAGCCACAAACTTCTGTCGACTTATTTTGAAATACTTCCTGAAAGAATTCTCATATCCCAGCACTTACTGTTGACCCAAATCTCAAGCAACATGCGTAACCAGGAGCACTTCTGGCCCAATCTCAAGGCCATCGCCGAGAACAACGGGGTCGCCAATCTGGAAACTCTCGGCCTTGAGTGTGTCGTCTGCACTGATACATTCCACTACCGAGGCCCAAGCGATGATGGAACTCAGCCTCCACGTCGTCCTCGTGTCCTCCCATGCGGCCACATTCTGTGCGCTAGATGCCTGCTCGCATACTACGACACAGGTGATTCCCGATGCCCTATCTGCCGCACAGAACTCATGCACGACTGCGGCCATGCTCACACCGGCATGCCTCTGCCCTTGACTCCAGTTAACATGAACAAGCTGCCTCCTATCCTGACACAAGGTGGCGGTATGGCACGAGGATGCGGTCCTTGTGGCATCCTGGGCTTGCAGCGACTCTTTGAACTGGAACTGCGCAACAGCCCGGATATTCCAGAGGAGATCAAGGGCGAGTACTTGGGTATTGGCATCACGCTCTACAACACTGATGAATACTTCTCCCGGGGGGTGATTGGACCTGTTCTCGAAATCGAAACTCCTACCTCCATCAAGAATATGATCAGTGAGATTATCGACTATGCGGTCCGATCGCAGCGACGAAACCAGGTTTGGTTGGAAGCGGACTTCAGCTCCATGAAGATTCGGGTGCTTCACTTCAAGCCTGAGCTTCTGTCACAGGTGGAAGAGTCCCCTGCTGTGGAAGAGACTGTCCCCCAAGATAACAACTGATGGCCATGTAAGGAAAGAGGCTTTTCTAGACGAAGAGAACGTGTGATTCGGGAAGGCTTTGGTTCCTAGCACAGGTAGAGGATGAACAGGTTTTGGACGATGGTACCCCTCAAGAGAAATCTTTTGACTATGTGCCGGACAAATAGATCCTTAGACATCAGGAGCGTAGGTAATTAGGTACCTTGAATACAAACATGCATTCAGGAACTGTAGCTTCCGATGTAAAAGCGTTTTCCCATTTGTCTTTACAAGTAACTAAGCAAGTAAATGAGGCTATTCTCATGGAGTAAGGAAACTCAAGACACCAAAAGGGGATGCCAAATGTATTTGTTAAGGAGACCCTCAAACTTGGGCTATCTTGCCTCGTTTAAACAAGACTAAAAAGTCCTAGGTTTACTTTCTTCACCCTTCTCAGAGATATCGCTTTCTTGTGATAAGGAGTACCAAAGCTGTGTCGTGTCTCCCTTTATTGGCGATAAGGTGTTGTTCTTTCTATCATAGAGTAGGAGGAAATGCAAATTCACTTATGTTCAAATATTTCAAAAGCCATGTTTCTTTGTGCCTACCCAACAAGTCAATTTTAGGTATCTAAATGTCTCAATAACAAAGAACGCCATCGGTTCCCAAATGCTCCCAGTACCCTCAATGACACTCACCTCGACGGTCCCCAGAAGCAGTAGTCGATACTAAGTCGTCTTTATGCTCCCTTCCCAAGCTTCTATTCCACCATCCTTCCCTCCTCATCCTCCCTACCTCTGAGAATGCGCCTAGCAAGAGAAGAGCCGAAGTGGTAACCACGAACCGCAATCCCACCCACAAGTGGGAGACCAGCCAAGGCGTAGAGTGTAGGATGCTCGGCCTTAAACCTTTGAAGTGCCAACTGCATCTCCGCCTCTTTATCAAGCTCTATACAATCAAAAAAGATTACATCCAACCGTCCTTGGTCTGTGGCAAGTGTCTTATACTCCTTGTAAGCCTCACCACCGGTGAACGCCTTGGCTAGCGTGAGTGTATCCTGAAGAGCATTGGCAAGTCTTCCAAGATGAGTCATGTCATTCAGGTGCCACTTCATTAGGGCAAAAAACTCCAGCTGCCCTCTTCGCTGCGGCCAGAGCTCGTGTTCCTCGGGATAGGACTTGCAAAGGGCAAGTTGAAAGTCAAACGGGGGGGTATCAACCCCTGGAGCACGAGGCCCATTCCATGCTTCGGCGAGGCTGTCTCCCGCAATTCGAAACAGCTCCATGAGCTCTGGCGATATTGGCAACAGTTTAATCTCTTCACTGCAGTCAGATTCGATTCGAACATCACAGTCGTCGCGTTTCACAATCCTAACTTGCAACATGTGTCCGTCTCTGATCAACGGTGCGGGATCATGTATGTAAAGAGCGATTCTTTTCAATCCATTGGCCAAAATAAACATTTGACAAAAGACGCAAGGGTCCTCCTGGTTGGATATTTCCTCCTGTAGTCTCGTCAAAAGGCCTTCGTCTTGATGCTGCGTGGGCTCGAATACCGTATCTTTGCCCGGACACCCGCAGACTCTGCCTTTAAGATCAAAGCGACAGACAGGGCATTTGTAAAGGATGCGATTGGCTCGGTTGTACTCTTTGTACTCTTTGACACAAGGGGGGCAGAACATATGACCGCAGGGAAAAATGATGGCATTGCAAGTCTTGTCTTCTGGGTTGCTCATCTTGTCTTGACACATGCCACATTCGATCTCTAGGCGCTCGATAGCTGTGGAATCATTGTTGATGATCTTTGCGAGCTCTGGATAGTAGGCTGCAGTGATAGGATCTTTAGAGGAAGACATTTCGTGAGACTGGTAACTGTTAGTTGACATGGTTTGATAGTATCTCTGGTGGTTGATGGATGAGTGGAAGAAGTTCCTTGCTAAAGAGGGTTCAGAGGTGAGTTAGTCTTATATAGACCTTTCTAAATCAAGGCTTATGATATATCGCGGTCATTGAACATCGTCGTCGTGCGGCTAGAGACTTCACGCTTATGATACGGAACGGCTCTTCATCTGTTGATCTAACAGGACCTTTGTTAGCACATCGCTAGACGGTCTTGCACAATGGGCTTGTTGAAGGAACAGACAGTAGCTAGCTATGTTCTTTGAGAGCATGATCATCAAATTGTTCCTTGTACTATGAGAGTTCTTCCATCAATGTCACTGGGGAACATTTGTCCTACCCCTCAGCAAAGTTCGTTATTCTGCTATGACGCAGAGACGATATTTCTGTTCATAGATGCCAAAGAAGATACTTATTACCTGATGATAAGGGCTTAAGACTGATTCATGCTGTGTTCATGATATAGGATGCACTATAACTTGTTGATTGTAAAAGGGAAGGCTCTTAGTTAGTGTAGGATACTGATAAATAACCCTATTTACAAGACGAAGAATTGAAGACAACCTCAGGCTACACCTTTCATGTATAATCTCTATAGGTCTCGTACAAACACATATCAAAGTTCGAAAAGTCCTATACAAAGAACATCATAGACTTTAACGGTAGGACCACCGGGCTATCTGGTTATCATACACACAATGGAAACATCACGATAAGTACATCAGTTTATTCCTTGATCCATTACTGGATATTTGTATGAAGCGAAGCAAGTCACCTACTATGCTTTCCTTACTTTAACTACCTTACTTACTACTTCTTCAGACTATGTACACGTCTGGCAATTCATATTCATCATCTCCATCATCTCCATCTTCAACATCCACCTCTTCAATTTCATTGTCCTCTATTCTCTGAAAGACGCTCTCTCTTTCACGATCTGCTCGCTCGTAAATATTTTTTCGAACATTCTCATCGGACCAAACATCACGCAGATCGAAAGCAAGGCCCAAAAGCATAAGTTTCCGGTTACCACCCCAATGGTTTCGCATGTCCTGCTCCGTTTGTTCGAAATGGTGTCTCTCCCACACAAGAACCTTATGCTTTCTGTTTCTCGGTTCGTAGGCACGAAGCTCATATTTTAAAGCCGTTGAGCCAGCGGGCACCGCGATATCATGCGCCTTTAGCAGGCCCTTTTCTATAATCTTGATGGGTACCTCAAGATGTATAGGTAAAGGCTGCTCTTCAACGAGATTACAGTCAATATAATCCGAGGGATCACCCCATATCTTACCTTCATATTCGACCTACATTCTCAGAAGCTGTCCATTGTCGGCCAATTCAGTGGAATCCTGCCATATCTTCACCAGTACTTGCAGCCAGGATGTCAACATACCCACATCACAATCGAAGCAGTGCCCCCGTTTATGCCAAAGCTTTAGGATGTCTTCTATAAGCGCAATTGACTTCTCACCATCCATGTGAATCAGACTGCCCTTCTTGGAGGGGGCCGGGCAATCCTCACGATGCAGACATTTACGGCATGTTGCACACCGATAGTGGGACATCTTGTCGTTTTTGCAGTGAGCCACCATCGCGTCTACGCATCCGTTACAATAGATGTGCATGCAAGTGAGGACAAAGGCACGGAGATGAGGATCATCTTCATTTTTTAATGTCATCTGTTCGTGGCAGATTCCACAGGTGAGCTGGATATCCAGAACATCGTGAGGATAATCGTCACAGGCTGGCAAAAATGCCGGGAAGAAGGTTTCGGTGATAGGCATCTTGGTTGAGTGATCGAAAGAGCTGTCGAAAAGTTATTGGCCGATGTAGTTGTCCAGTTGGTTAGAGATGAGATGCTGGTAAGGGCAAGTTTGCAGGCGTACAAAGGCTTGCTTGCGTGCTTGATCATTCGTTCTCATGACTGGATTTGATGAATTTATATAAACTGTCTCCAACATTACATATTTCCCTTTGCTTCGTTATTTCGAACATGATAAGAGTTCAGATAGACGTAGGATATGTGTTAGGGACAACTCATCGTTAATGGACAACCCAAAGAATGCTTCAAGATCACATAGACACGTCCATCAAGTTCCGATGGACACAATTGACAATACCAGTACACGATCTGAACAATGGAGACTTAGAGAACAAGTTAGGTTGTTTATTCTCAAAGTCCTCTCCATGGTTAGTTCCCAGAGCCAACAAGGTCCTTTGTTACTCTTACAAGTCTTTAGGCGCTGGCTAAGTCTGCGCCAACCCAATTGAGTATAGAAACTTGTCACTGACTTCTAATAATAATCACATTTGAATTTGTGAACATCAAGAACCCATTGATTATACTGTCCGTACTTGCGACCAACACTCAATGCCATGGTATCTTCGGTTGGGAATGAATTCCGCATGGGCTTCCGCAGTGACGTAGGGTAACGTGATCAATCTCGACCCTGGCAATGCAACGTCGAGGGATGTTTCAGGAAAATGTGAAATCTGACGTGTCCCAATCAGATTTGACTGCAACCTGTTCCAAGGCCTGTATTTTCCATTTATGGAAGGTCTTCAGTGGAGTAAGGCCATTCGCTGGCCATGATCGTCGCTCGGTTTACAACGCTATCGTCGTATCTCCAGCCTGTCAGTTGGCTCACTTCGGACGACATTTCTTGATTCACTGCGACATGACGGTTGCGCCTCATTGGAGTTCCTGTATGTAGTATGTGTTGCAGTCAAGTTCTTTAGCATGCGAACTGCTGTGTAAGCAGTCAGTCAGATCATCACTGTAAGGTACACCACCATCTTCATCCTAATGCACTTCAACAAATATGGAGGAAAATATTGGCGTTTCGGTTCAAAAATAAGCCACAGCGCTTGCGGGAGACTCGACCGAAAGATAACTTCATTTTTCATCCCCTATGTCCAGCTGTCAATCTTCAATTGGGTACCGAGTATTTGGAAAGCATATTCTCTAAGCGCCTGGGAGCTCGGTTATATATCAAGTGGGACGCCCAGCCAGTTGGGAGCTGACCCAGCAGAACGGTAACGTATCGCTACCATTCAATCGGACCACAACTCAGCCTCAAGTCTAAATAGTGGTGTTGATAATACGGTGAGGAAATATAAGCTGTCCTCAAGACCAAGTCTCTGACGTTAGTACTGTCTAGCGCCAACAGTTTACTTCCTTCTTCCATACAGATGCCATGAAAACTGTCCAGAATGGGGATCAGGCATCATCAATATGCAGGAGCACGAAGATGGTGCTTCGCCTAGAGAATTAGTATGGCATCATATTCAGTCCATTGGTGAAAATGTCTTCATCTCGAGCTGCGGGGAGCCTCTCTTGCCGCCGCCGAGATGTTTACTCCCGTCCGAGGATGCCAGCATCCGATCCATAACGACAAGTCTTCCATGGCTACGATGATCATGGTGTTGACTCGGTTTGCCTATAAAGACTCGACGTCTCAGGAGATTGAGAGGTTCAGAATCAGCATCCAGTCAGACACCCTTCATCCCGACAGGTTTCGGGTTTCCTTCTTCAGTCATTAAGTCATTCGTTTCGTTTATCCGGTCGTTTATCAAGAAGTTGCTTGCATTCACACATTCACACAGTCACACAGCATGTACTCCTTCCTTTTCCTCATCACAGGCCTTCTCAGCCTTGTACTCCCTCAAGTTTCAGCAGCCTCTTCAGACAACTCCATCCGGGGTCTCCCAGAGAATCACCAGATTGGACGAATTGGCTTCGTTGATCTTGACTCAAACCTCACTAAGAGGAATGACTACCCCGACTTTTGCTATGTCTCTACTATGGGCAAAGGAATCTGGTGGTACATTCCCATCTACGCTGGAGACGAGAACTACGCTTGCATCATGGGACATGCTGGTGTAGGTGCTGGCAGTCCTGCGGGTTCAAGATGTCCCGGTGAGCAATGGTGGCCTGAAGACTACGTCGAAGATATCATCGATGCCGGTCAAGAACAACTCACCAAAGACGGTGGTGGTAAACGAAGCAAAAAGGGGCTTTTTGAAGCCCGATTTGAAGGTACCACGACTGCTGTCAGAGATAGAGGCGGTATGGGCGCAATCTTGGATGCACTCTTCCGTTACCAACTCCCCAATTGCGATATCTCTGGTTACACCTGTAAGACGATGGATCGTCACTACTTCTACAACTACAAAGGAGACGTGAGTAATACCTTCATCTGTTACATCTGTATCTGACTAACACCTGCACTGTAGGCCATCGGAATCGTACACAAGAATACTGACTGCCGGGGCTTCCTGGGCTTTGGCGGTGACACCTACGAGTATTGTCCTGGACGAGGTCACTGTGAGGATTGAGCGAGCGGAGTGTGTACACTTGTTGGCCTGGCATTTGCTTTTCACGGATGAGTTTTACGATGTTAATGTTTGCTTTTGAATTGTCACGAAGCTGTATCATGTATGTTCGAATTAGTGTGCTGTCATGACTCATGATGTCCTGTCGTTACTGAATAGCGATCATTTTTGGAGCGAAATTAAGTTACCGCATGATTGTCTTGGAACACTCCACTTGGAAATGAAAAGGAAGTGAAAGGGGATATTCTCCGAAAGGAGCTCAAGAGAAAGAACAATAGAAGATTTCAAAGGGAAAAAAGAAAAGAAAAATGCTAGAAAATAGAACTGAAGCGCGCGGTTCTAAGATATTTCGCTAGTGGCCGTTTCTTTGGCGCTTGTCAAGCCGTCGCTCTCATTGATTCACAGCCAACGAACCCCAGACAACTCTCAGCGTTCCAAACACAAAGGGGTTGCTGTTTCAGAGGGAGCCAATAAGCCTCTGATGTCATGGGTGACCCCAGGGTGCCCAGTTTTTGTGCTTAAGAGCGTATTGTCCTGTCGGCAGAATGCCAGGTGCAGAAGAGGGCTCCAGTGATATCCCCTGTAGCTCCCACTGTCTCCAATCGCGTCCAATCATTCACGGCTTTATTCTTCTTTTGGAATTGCCTGCCGCCCATAAAGCGACAGGGGTCGCCAACCATGACGCGGGCTAGCTTCACAGGTCAACACTACCAAATATCTTGGAAACCTTCCCTTTTGTCACCACCTTTCACCTAGATTTTCTCTTCTCTCATGAACCTCACCAATTGTTTGCCTATTGATTCGCCAGTCTCGTGGTCGACTGTTATGAAACATCAATCAACACAAACATAATTCTTCGCAACACGTTTTATTATCATTTGAGAAAAGGTCCTTTCTTACCTACTCCCCGTCTGGGGCGCTCTCCCTCCCCCCACGCTCCGTTCACAAGTTCGCTCTTGTCATCGACCTCAAGCCGAAAATGTCTTCGACAGAAGTCGACGCCTCGGCGTCGGCGACCGATTCTGCGAGCGGGATAGCATCATCTGTAGCCAGCACTATCGCGAGCTCCTTGATCTCCTCTGCTATCTCTGCTTCTGAAACGCTTAGCGGATCCCGAACGACTTCTGATGAGCCAACAACAACGACTTCAGGAGTGCTGGGATCGTCAACCAGCGCTGCCGACAAGGACAAAGGAATTGGTATCGTCAGTTTTCTCACTGCCGTGGCTGTCGCTGTGGCCATTTTTGCGGTTCAGGTTTTACTATTTCTTTTCCTCCGTAACAAGTTGGCTCGAATTTTGTAAGTCGACTCAATCCTGGTCTCCCAAAAGTTAATCGCTAACTCAATCTCCAGCAAACCGAAAACCTATCTTGTCCCCGAACGCGAACGAACAGAACCACCGCCGAGAGGAATCATGAGTATGATGAAGACATTATGGCACTATGGAGATCGTGAAGTGATCGAGAAATGTGGTCTCGATGCCTATTTCTTTCTGCGCTACTTGAAGACTCTTCTTGTTATATTCACTCCCATTTGCGGCATTGTCATGCCAATTCTTATTCCCATGAACTATGTCGGCGGTCGTGGCCAGAAGGTCGATGTCAAAGACGATGACGACGAGAGGAATGATGGCACACCCACTGGATTAGACACTCTCGCTTGGGGTAACGTCAGTCCGAATAATACAAGCAGATACGGTGCTCATCTATTGATGGCCATTCTCGTGGTCATATGGGTGTGCTGGGTATTTTTCTTCGAGTTACGAGTCTATATCAAGGTTCGCCAAGATTACCTCACCAGTGCAGAGCACCGACTTCGAGCTTCTGCCACTACAGTACTGGTCAATTCTATTCCTGCCAAATGGCTCAGTGAGGAGGCACTCATGGGCCTTTTCGATGTGTTCCCTGGTGGAATTCGAAATGTTTGGCTCAACCGAGATCTATCGAGTCTTCTCGACAAAGTGAAGGAACGAAACGACATTCACGCGAAGCTTGAATCAGCACAGACAGATCTCATAAAAGACGCAAAGAAGGCACAGCTGAAGCAGAAGAAGGCGGCGGAAAAGAAGGAACGCAAAGAAATGAAGCTCGGCTCACTTAGTAAGCAGGAACGGGCAGATCGACGGGCGGAAGAAGATGCCGAAGCTCATCGAATGGCGATGAGCCCTGGAGGTACCACTGCCGGAGACAAGCACGACGTTCCTCATACTGTTGATGCTGGCGTTCGCGAGTCTCAATACGAGAACTTCAATAACGGCACTCAAGATAAGTCTGACGACGACAAGAGCCAATCTAAGGGATTTAAGGTGCCCCTCTTGGGTGATCCTCTGGCTAAAGTCGGCCATGGCATTTTGGGTGTTGTTTCTAAAGCCGGAAACAACGTGGATGAGACCCTAGAGACAACTAATGGCTTCATTGGCATGGACCAACCAAATGAGCCTCGAGCTCCATCGCGAAGCTCTGATCGATATCGGCTTCGGCCTTCAGTTGACGTGGAAAACAACAGTCCCACCTCGGAATCTCAACGAGCGCAAAACAACGAGTCACGGAACACTAACAGGTTATCGGCTGAGAGTACCACTGCTATTAACCCAAGATCAAGAACGCCTAAGCCAGTCGGCAACACCGTCCGAAAGCTCGCGAACGAGGATGACATCTACCTGAAGGAGGATGTCAAGTGGTGGCAGTTTTGGAAACCACCTCCTGGTGCTTATGCTTCGCCTGTTCCCCAAGGAGAAGCTGCTGCGGCTTACATTGAGGGCAAATCAACCGAGAGCAAGCCACTTTGGCAAAGAATTAAGTACGCTCTCCCATTCATGAGCCCGGACGTGGAAGAGCCTACCGAGTATCCTGAGGCATACAACCCCGATTACCAAGAAGATGCAGAGCCCGCAGAATGGGAGAAATATCTTAAGAAGAAAGATCGCCCAACCCATCGTCTGCCCCTCTTTGGAAAGAAATGGCTTTTTGCTGTGCCATTTGTCACCAAGAAGGTTGATTCGATCTACTGGTGTCGACAGGAGCTGGCCCGTTTGAATCTGGAAATTGAGGAGGATCAGAAGCACCCTGAGCGATTCCCGCTCATGAACTCAGCCTTTATCCAGTTCAACCACCAGGTTGCAGCACATATGGCTTGCCAAAGCGTTATCCACCATGTTCCCAAACAAATGGCCCCGAGAATCAACGAGGTCTCTCCGAAGGATGTTATTTGGAACAACATGGCATTTTCCTGGTGGCAGGAATGGCTGCGGTCGGCACTCGTTTTCGCCACTGTCATCGGTATGATCATACTCTGGGCTATTCCTGTGGCTTGGACAGCTGCCTTGAGTCAACTCGATAACCTCATTCGAAACAATGAATGGCTGTCTTTTCTAAAGGAAAACGAGGCCGTCCACAACATTGCCAAGGCAGTGGCAGGTGTCTTGCCTGCCGTTGTCCTTGGTCTGCTCTTGTTTCTGGTACCCCTTCTTCTTGACTTCCTCGCCGAATTCAAAGGTGCGAAAACAGGATCCCAGAAGACTGAGTTTGTGCAGATTTTCTACTTCGTCTTCCTCTTCATCCAAGTTTTCCTAATTGTCTCAATCGCGTCGTTCTTCGCAGCCTCCATTGACGAGCTGTACAACAACGTGAGGAAACTTAACACGGTGGAATCTGTTTTGAACCTACTCGCCTACAATCTACCGACTGCTGCCAACTACTTTTTCTCCTACATGATTCTGCAGGCCATGTCCACAAGCTCAGCGACTCTTCTCCAGCTTGGCGCACTCTTTGTGTGGTATATCCTTGCCAGGATTCTCGACAGCACTGCCCGTAACAAGTGGTCTCGAAACACCAACTTGCGCCAGATCAAATGGGGATCGTTCTTCCCCATCTACACCAACTTTGCTTGTATCGCGATCATATATTGCGTCATTGCACCTCTGATTTCGATTTTTGCAATCATCACTTTCGGTCTTCTGTGGTTTGCTCAGCGATACGCTATGCTCTATGTCAATCGATTCGAACACGATACGGGCGGTGTCTTGTATCCTCGGGCTATCAACCAGACCTTTACAGGCATTTACTTCATGGAACTTTCCATTGCTGGTTTATTCTTCATCGTGAAGGACGAGCATGGAAAAAGCACCTGCACGCCTCATGGCACAATCATGATTGTGGTTTTCTTCCTTACCATTATCTATCAGGTACTTCTCAACTTCTCGTTCTCTCCACTCTTCCGCTACCTCCCCATCACTTTTGAAGATGAGGCAGTTTTGCGAGATGAAGCATTCCAGCGAGCTCAAGATCGCCGTCTTGGACTCTATGACGACGATGACCTTCCCGAGGAAGATGACGACATGCAGGTAAAAGAGAAGGCTGCACAGCCTGAAACGAGCCATGATATTGAGCTGCGAAGGTTTGGCACACTTCGACGACCCGTGAAGCAGGTTGGAACATGGGCTAGGGACGGAGGACAACAGCTCCGCAAGATCGCGGTTGTCAATAAGGCAAAAGACAAGAACAAGAGAGCATCAGCCTATCGACGACAACACCGACAGAAAGACATTGAAGCGCAGCGTGCAATTGGTGAAGCGCTCTTTGGAGGAATTCACGACGAAATCGAAGATCTCACTCCTGATGAGAGAGATGCTCTCACTAGACACGCATTTCAGCATGAAGCTCTTCGAGCTCGTCGGCCTACCGTCTGGATTCCGCGCGACGATCTGGGCATCAGCGATGATGAGATCCGTCGAACACAAGCGTACAGCGAGCACATCTGGATCAGCAATGAGGGCACAGCTCTCGACAGCAAGGTCCGTGTCGTTTACGGCAGGGCTCCTCCAGATTTCTCTGAGGTAGACTTGATCAACCTGTAAACGAAATTGGGTGGTTAGAAAAGGAACATGATACCAACGAGGGGTTTGACATTAGATGATATGCTGCTCGGATTTGTTCTGGCATTCGCGTTTATACTGCATTGCGTCGGTGGCTAAGAGATGGCTGTCACTTGTACACCACAGCTTGCTGGCAAGATGTGGTATTACAGATATATCAGTGCGGACGGACTTCATTGCATGCCTGGCTCCTACCAGATAGTTTGTCTTTTTCATTCTGGATACAAGCGAAGGTGCTGGGGAGAAATTCTGAATTTTTATACTACTTAGATGATACAATTCATAAACTTTATTCCTACGAGCATAATCTGGTACAATGTTTCTATGTGTGAATCGATCCAGTGCATCGCATCTTGAGTAGTTCGTGGTTGTTCATAACCCCCATGGGTTTTAATCAATCTTAGCTCTAGCTTCCAAGTCAATACATTTCCTTCCGCATTGCTCGGTTCATAAGTATTCGACGCACTGCGATGAGACACTCGTAGTCCAGTGGAACAATGAATGGAGTATCAATGTTGTACAGTCTACTCCTCAGACGCCGTGCTAAGCAGGCGATAAAATAGGTATACGCAAGTCTAACACGCAAGCTCATTAAAAACAAAAAAGTCCAGTAACCAAAACAAAACACCTTTTTTCCAATGTCTGTATGTCGTGACCCATCTAATATCCCGCACCGCACAGAAAATACCGCGTGTGCCAACAGCGCCGACGTGTTAATTCCTTCATCACTCATACCAGCCAAACCCAAACGTGTAAATTTGAGGCTATTGCTTTCTTTGCTCGGATTTCCGTGTGTCTTCAAGTTCTTTACGGATCATGTCGTTGAAGACTTCAGGGTTGTCGAGGTAGAGATGGTGACCGGCCTTGGGAACGAGGAGGACCTTTGCGCTGCCATTTTCTCGCCTCTTTTCTTCTTCTGTAGCGTTCTCAAGGACCTTTTGTCTTGTTTCTTTTAGTTTCTCTTCTGATGCTAGACCGCCTGCGACATCCATCCAGTCGTTTTCTCCGTACATGAATACTACTGGTATACCCGTTTCTTTGACTGTAGTTCCGTCGGGGTTTGTGATGGTTTGACGGCCGACTTCTTGGATACGATCGATAACGGGACGACGAGCGTATGCGCCGGGTGCGAGAATGTATGCTAGAGCATATTCACCGCTACCCTTTTGCTTGAAGATCGAGAATGAGTAATCGTGGAGAGCTTGTGATTCAGCTTGTGGGAGATGGTTGAAACGTCGGAAGCTCCAGCCTGAGACGAATCGTGGACCGAGAGGACCGCTCATTCGGACGATGCTGAAGGGAGAAATGTTCTGGTCCCAGAGCCAGACGAACCAGCCCGGCAAAGGTCGGCGTAGGACGTTTGACGCAGGCTTGTGCTTTTTGAGAGTACCGTTTTGGTCAGTCGTGCTTTGCTGATCTTGTGTGATTTCGTTTTGGATCGTTGATGTGTTCGGTTCGGGCATAGAGGCGTTGACGGCGTAGGGATCAGATGGGATACCGACCGGAGAAGCAAGGATGAGCTTTTTAAGTCGGCCAGGATATTTGATGGCGTATGAAACTGCGAGATAACCACCCAGCGAGTGACCCAGAAGTGTGAACTGTTCGAGTTTTCTGGCCTTTCGCCATTCTTCTAGCGCATCGACGAACCAGCCCTCCGCTTCCATGACTTGATCCTCCTTCTTCTTGGCATGGATCTTGAAGGCCGGCCGTGACGAGTTTCCACAGCCCAGCATGTCCAGCGCATAGAGCTTGAGTCCCTTCATGCGAGAAATAGGCTCAAAGTTCTTGTAGAAGAATCCGAGACCTGCGCCGTATCCGTGGATCATGACGAGGGCATCCTCCTCCTTTTCTCCGACTCGCTCGACAGTGACTTCGTTCAAGGCTCGATTCTTTCCGGAGAGATGGACCATTGTTCGTCGCCATACTCGTGTACCGTAAGGATCAGGTCGTTCGGGGGTATCGATGTTTGTAATACTGTCGTTCGCCTCCTTAAGGTGCGGCATGAGGTTCAATAAATTGCGCTCAACAGCTTGGGGTGCCAAACTCGTCCACTATAAATTATTAATTTCCACTCCTCAGTAGTTTCTGGTCACATACCCATTGATACGCAGCATCTTTATAACCAAGCGGAAACAAGAACGCATGCGAAGGCTTCAACTCAGCCTGATGTTTAATCTCCTCCGGCGCATCGGCAACTCTTCCACCATGAGGCGGACGAACGGTACCGTCGGTACTCATGCTGCGTGTAGGTGTAGTAGTAAAAGCGGTGATTGAAGAAGAAAGTCGCGATATAGGAAGTACCGCAGAAGAAGGTTGAAGTCTAAGCATTCCTTGCCTGGGGGGAGGGCGAGGTTAATATGTGTTTAACCTCGACCTCTCTACCACTGTAGCGACACTGAAAAAAAAAACACTCTGGAAATTAATGGATGACGCCTCGTTTCGTGACGCAACAGGCACACAGCGGCCGGAGTTAAGGTGCGAAAATGTCGGGGTTTGAAACAAGCTCCGGTCCGTGGACAAGTCCGCAAGAGTAAGAAGAGTAAGATTGCGGAGGAATTGGACTCGATTGTTTACTTGTTTGGGTAAGCGATAAAAAGAGGCTGAGTAGGTAGCTTAGTAGGTACTAGGTAGATATAGAGAGAAGAGAACAGATTTAAATTGACTCTGTAATAGTGATAGAATATCTTGTCATGGGAAAAACGGAATATATCGGTTTATCATGTTCTCAGTACCCGTTGTGGTTCCCCAACGTGTTGGGGCAATCCACTACAATTGGCGGTACTTGGTACCCATTTACCGAGCCAAAGCTAGAGCCTTCAGATGGGATCTCTCTCTTTTGGCTTGTGATGACGATGGAAGCGGGTCAAAGAAACCGAACCATCTTCTCCCCAGGAAAATAGGGAACTAATTAAAACAAAGCAAAGCACCAAAAGAATCACACGACTCGCCCACGTTGATCAACAAAAACACCAACAACTTCCCAACTGACTCGTTCAGCAAATCACAGCTCAGCTTCCCGCTCTCCCTTCGACCACCTGACGATTTCTCTATCCCTCTTCCAGTTGTATGGCATCGAGCTCTCTTTGACCCGGGCTGCCCCTCAGCCTCCAACCGACAAAAAAAAATGTCCGACGATGTCGATTCCATCGTCAAAGGCGCTTCAGCTCCTACGCAAGGAGCCAAAGATGTCGCTGGCGCGAGTCCCATCCTCCCCACCACCGCCAAACAGGGCGATCCGCTGCATCACACGCCGAGTTCACCGTCCATGATCTATCTCAACCTGTTGATCCTCGAAGCTTCGCTGCGCGCGCAATTCCTCGAACTACGAGCTCGGAAGCGACATCATACTTTCTTCCTCACGCTGCTGTCACTGTGGATCGCCGGTTTTGGATATGCTCTCTTTCTCGCACCGCGTGAAGATGGCCGTGGTGTAGGTGGTTCTATCTACTGGGCTGTCGAGGGTGCAGAGAAGGTGTGCTTCATGGGCGGTATCATCACAGCGATACTGGTCTGGGCGACTGGAATCTGGGAGCGTGGAATTCGCTGGCCGAGACGGTGGTTTGTCATTTCAAATAGAGGACTACGAGGCTTCAACTGCAAGCTGATCATAATACGACGGACGTGGTGGGCCGAAGCACTCTCGACGATCGGATTCTTCTTGACATACGGGCTCTTTTCACACACGGCTAGTTCATCGTATCGATACGTCGAACCAAGTCTTTTGCGAGAGGTGGAGAAGGAGCTCCAGATCACGAGCGATACACACCCTACGCTGATACTGCCCCACGAAGATGAGGAGAAGGGCGGTCACGAGGAGGATCTAGCGCCAGGCGGCGACTACGTCAAACTCCTCCTCCTAGCGAAGCCCTTCTCTGCTACGTTTCGCGAGAACTGGGAGCTATACAGGACGGAATACTGGGAGAAGGAGAACGAGCGCCGAGCCCTGCTGCGGCAAAAAGTCAAAGAGCGCGATAACCAGCTCGTCAAGCAACAATACGGCTGGCTATGGTGGCTCCCCGGCCGCCAACCGCGACGCCACGAGCCCGAGAAGACACCACCGCGTCACATCGCCGTTGAGCGCGAACGGCGTCGTCGCGGAAGTAGTGTGCGCCGCGCATCCACAAGCTCAACACGAACGCCTACGCCTATCGCTGAGGAAGAGAACCCTGTTAGTAGACGGCCCAGCAGCGGATCTATGTCGGCGCGGCGCAAGAAGCTGTCTACGAGTTCGAAGCCCAAGAGGCCGGGGACAGATTCGAGGTCTGTTACGCCGGATTTTCCGTCGCCGTTGGCGAGGGAGAGTAGTGTGACGAACACGCCTGATTCTGGACCGGATGGGGGGCAGGTTTTGAGGAATTCGAGTTCGAGGTCGACTGTTGGGTCGAAGGAGCGGGATTAGGTTCTTGAAAGCGATGTAGATGCTGTTTTAGTGTATGTCGAGTGGTTGGCGATGTTGAAGAATACCATGGTTCTTGCTGGGCTTTATTCGATGTGGAATTTTGTACCGAGTTGGTCAACCACATCTGGGTTTCCTTCAGAGTCGCCATTGTGTGATTATCTCGGCCGTGGAAACACGCTGCATGAGATCCGCCCCCAACTTTGTGAAGTGTTCGTTGACAAGCACCCTTGTTGGCTGTCTTCACATATGCAGACGTCCATATTCAGAGTGAAGGTGCTTCTGTTGGTGATTTATGATAGGCCGATGAGTTAAGGTTACAATCAGTGAAGAATCTCACATCTGTCCTTGTTCCCTGTCTAGTTCGTCAATTGAGTTTCTTGGGAGATATGAGCTGCAGTGAGTAACGAGTCATTGACATGCGAGGGGCCAGCAAGGTAGGATAGCAGGATTATGCAGGGTGTCCAATAATACCAAGGTCCAAGCAGACCTCGTGTCAACTACAAGCTCAGTAGTGATACAAAACACTTCGAATGGTATTGGTAAATCGCATTGGTCTTATAATATCGGCATTGTGATGCCGTGGAACTATAACCCTTTAAGCCTCTCAACTGGAACCATCACCATCGGCCTAAAGGATGCCGAGAATGTATTGCCTATTATTCAGAAACCAATGTCAACTCTTATCTCGGATTCTTATCTCTCTCGCTATATAATCCCGAGACCATGCTATAAATTGTGGAATAATCGAACGGCAGTAGAAAAGAAAAAAACCCGCACCATCGCCCGGCGCCCGTCCCGAAATCGGCCGCTCGGCATCTCCGAATCGATATCAGAAAACAGCATTTCCGCCAAATGCCATGTCCTCGCCACACCAATAAACTCAACGACAGGTAGTATCTATACGGACTATACATAAGCAGGCAACTTGTAAACAGTTTCATGACACAATTCCAAAGGAAATGCAGGTAAAAGTCCCGTGAACGAAACTTCCCCGCGATCTTTGAAGCTTGGCCCATATTCATTCGGCCTTTCACCGAATAATGAATAAAGAAAACGAAACGAAATACGTAAAAAATCCTCCATCCCCGGGGCAGTATTTCCCAAACCGGCATCATGATACCCGCCGGGGCCCTCTTCGCCGGCGGCCTGCCCTATCTACAGTGGAGTTTTTGTCGCTCCCTTCCTATTCCATCGTACAATAGCAACGTAACGCTGTAAGTGAAAATCTGGGGTAGATAGGGCGACAAGTACCGTTATCGCTGGGGAGTTGTTAAAAGTTAATTTATTGTTCACTATCGTGGTAAGAAATCATCCGGTAGATAAGGCACTTGTCTGTATTTAAGTATAGCTGTCTGCCCTTCGCAAGTATGGAGTTTTTGAGCCAAGCGAGTTTAGTTCCGCAGACCTAAGTAGACATTAGACATTGCCCATCATGTTCTTCAACTGGGACAAATTCCTCTCGCCGAAGCCGTCTCTAGACGTCCCTGCTCTAGAGACGGTTGATCTCAACGACAAAGAGATGGAGAAGAGAATTGTACGAAAACAGGATCTTCGAATCATGCCTTGGGTCTGCATAACATATCTCCTCAGTATGTTTCCCATGACCTTACCAAGATATTTATCACTGACAGATTAGACTACCTCGATCGTGTCAACCTCGGAAACGCAAAGACTCTCAACAATGACTCCCCAGAGCACAACATCGTCTCGCAGCTCGACCTCACCGGCCAAAAATACAACATCGCCGTCGCTCTATTCTTCGTCCCCTACGTCCTCATGGAATTCCCCAGTAATATTCTTCTGAAATACTTTTCGCCCAGCAAATGGATTTCCCGAATTATGGTGTCTTGGGGTATTGTCACCATCTGCACTGCTGCTGTCACGACATATGGTGGACTTTTGGCTGTGAGAATCATGCTTGGTTTGGCTGAGGCTGGTTTCTTCCCTGGGTAAGTTCACAGTGCGATTGGATGTAAATGAGTGTGTGCTAATGAAAGGCAGTATCATGATGTATCTTTGCTTTTGGTATAAGCCTGAGGAGCGAGCTACGCGAATGGCTATCTTTGCTTCGAGTGTTGCTGTTGCGGGTGCTTTTGGTGGAATTCTTGCTACGGGTATTTCGTTCCTCAACGGAAAGGCTGGTCTGGCTGGATGGCAATGGTGAGTCTGTCACGATACCTTCTAATGGCCCATCTAACTTTTACAGGCTCTTTGTGCTTGAGGGTATTCCCGCTGTCATTGTCGGAGTCTTGGTGTGGTTCTTCCTCCCCGACTGTAAGTCTCCCAAGCTACGATATGCGATATCATGATATTAACAGATATAGACCCCCAAACCGTCTCTTGGCTCTCCCCCGAAGAACGCGCCTTCGCCGTCAAGCGTCTCGGCCCCTACGCCCCCTCCATGAACGACAAGCACTGGGACAGCAAAGTGGCCAAGGACACCGTCTCCGACCCCTTCTTCTGGCTCTTCGCCATCGCCTACTTCTTCATGGCCAACTCCCTCAACGCCTTCGGCTACTTCGCCCCCTCCATCGTCTCATCGCTCGGCTTCAAGGGCTACAAGGCCCAGCTCCTCACTGTTCCTCCCAACGTCTTTGCTGTGTTCATCATCGTGGGCAATTGTCTACACAGTGATAAGACCAAGGAGCGCTCGAAGCATGTCATGGGTGGTTTGGCGTTTGTAGCGACGGGTTATTTGCTCCTTGCTGTTGTTAAGCATTGGGGCGCGAGATATTTTGCTGTTTGTATTATCGCTTGTACGAACGCTGCTGTTCTTCCCTTCGTTGCTGTAAGTTTACTGCCTCTCATCGTCGATTACTTGTACTGACTTGCGAAAGCACCGAACTGCCACCGTCCGAGGCTCAACTGCCACTGCGCTCGCAACAGGAGGAATGATCGCCATCTCCAACACCGGCGGTATCACAGCACCTTTCCTCTTCCCCTCCAGCACAGGAGCAAATAACCCG
>JABSTL010001337.1:0-11347 GCA_013759095.1 Fusarium sp. NRRL 29148 | reverse complement strand
ATATATAGGAAATCATTACATTATAACTTTATATAAATTCGCTTCTTATCTAGAACCTTAGTCATTATACAGAATATTTTATTACACATAATTAATTAATCTTTTGTAAACAAAGCATACTTTTCTAGTCAACTACTTATATCAAACTGCATCCCATGTTGTCTCCATTTTGCCCCTATCTCTTGAGTAGACTTGATCCTCTGTCCTCACTACCACGTCAGTTGTCACCTTGATACCTTTGTTATCTACATGTACAAGCTCCACAGAGTCTGCCGTTGCATCACCAGATGTGACGATAGCTCTTGCGCTTGCACCATCACTCCCAGGGTCGGTTTCAGGCACATGGGGCTGCCTGATGTATTGGCTTGCACCAAGCCGAGTTCCGGTCCGAGATCCTCGACCGGTCGCCTTGTCCGTACTGTGCAGGCGACTTCGGAGGCCGACGTGGTAGGAAACGAGGCGGATCAGAGGCTGAAGAGCAGGGAAGCTGCCACACCAGAGTCCAACGTGTAATTCAATTGACGCCCAAATGGCAACTCGGCCCATTTTGTACGTCCTGTGATAGAAATGTCAGTGAAGCAAAGGAGCAAAGGCAGGTGACTAACGTGTTAACGCCGAAGTCGGTAGTCATCATGAAGACAAGCCGTATAATGCCAACCACGATGGCGACTAAGCCAACACAGAAGACTAGGATAACTTTTACAGCCTGAGAACCAAACCTCATGTTTTTATAGATGACCCAGATTGGCAAGCCAAAAAGTGCGGCGTCAATGAAAATCCCGATGAAACTATGCGCCCAGAGCAAATGAGCCTCCTCTTTTTGGCTGACACAGTTTCTATTGGGCTTCATGCGATCAAACAAGTCCCTGGGGCAGTATTAGAGCAGCTGACTAAACTGATAGAAATTGGCACACGTACGCGATGGGTCTGCACTCTAGGAGGAAGAAGAGTATTGCGGCCAGAGCGGTCAATACGATGATAGCGCCGATACTCCATATCCATCGCATGAATACATCTATCAGCAGCTCAACTGTTAGTTCATGCCAGCAATGTGCAGGAAATAGAGCACGTACGGTCTCGGCGAAGACGGGGAATGAAAGTTAGAATTGACAGGCGAATGAAGCAGATCGCCGGGAAAAACAGCATCTCTTCAATAGGAAGAAGCTTGGGTTTCCAATATTAGCCTGGAACAATAGATGGATGACCCGGCAATGTGTGCACGGAATGGGCGCCTACAGCGAAGAAATCCTTTAGCTGCGCGGGAGTGACTGTACTCATTGTAGACCCTGATCCGTTTTGAACTTGGGCAATCTCGATGGCGGAAACAGCGACAGTCAATGCCTATGCAATACACATGTCAACGTTTGATGCAATGGGGAGGGGGTCACGGGAAGTCTCACGAAGCCAAGTAGTGCCAAAAAGTCATCAATCCCAAAAGCCCTGGTCATGAAGCAGCGAGCGTACACGCGCGCGACTATGATAAGAGATGAGAATACGATAAGAACGACGTTCAGGAGTAAGATATCTGGCCCTTGAGACCTAACATCACTACCTGAACCGTTTGCCATCTTCGGTGTTGGCGCAATACAGCGGCATGCCAAGTAGTTGGGGAGTCAGAGAGGTAGCAGAGAACGACTTTTGTGGCCCCGGGGAAGCAGGCAGGGCTCTTAAAGGGCCTGAGAGCGCCATATTACAGAACCTTTAGTCCTTAAGGGAATAGTCGAATGTCTGCAGCCACAACCGAAACAAGACAAGTTCGTCTCTTTAAAGAGGAATCGACTGGGTTTCCCCATGGGCTATTTCGATCTAACGGGGCAATCCATCCAATCAATATATGGATGGTCCAGTACGTAGTACGCGATTCCAATCGGAATGTGGAGAGCTCGCTCGGGCCCCGCGCTCTCCCGAACGATTGGGCTCTAGCGTGGACCTCCGCTTACTGTGGAGTGCAGTAGCGTGAAACCCCCGGATGACTATGGCGTCGTGATAGGATCGGAAGCATCGCCTCCAGGCTTGGGAGAGATTTTGAGTTTGGTGGCGCCTGTTCGAGTCAGCATCTCGACACGGTGGAGATTACCTTTGCAGGCCCAAAACAATGCTAGAGGCCTACGGCATTGTGGGGGATCCGATCAGCACCGATGCCTTGTCAACCCTGATCTGGGTACCGGGCATAAACGCCGCCCAGTACGCACATTATACCCGTAATCATGGGAGACATGTGTAACTGCCCTTAGCATCTACGAGACCTTTGGCTAACAGCAGAGCGCGTCAGAAATCGCGTGAATAATAAGATACAGCTCTGCAGCTAAAATGACTACAACTATTGGAAATGGCTTCTTCAAGGGGGGATAACCCGGGGATGAATCCTTCACTGCTACCCCTGAAGCTAGACCCGATAGTGGCTAGACTAGGGTGCGATACGAAGTGCATGCCTACTTTTCTCTTAATAAAAAAACTGGCTTGATGGCTATAGCTGTAGTGCTTTCGGCGTGAAGCATTCGAAGGTCTGCTAGGATATGGTAATATTTTAGCATTCAAGGGGGCATAATCCGGAGATGCCGCCTTCGCTGCTACCCCTGAAGCTAGACCCGCTGGGCTGGTGGCTAGACTAGGATGCGATACGAAGTGCATGCCTGCTTTTCTCTTGATAAAAAAACTGGCTTAATGGCCAAGACTGCTAGGATATGGTAATATTTTAGTACTGTGGAAATAAAGACCCCGGGATGATAGAATTCATCACCTGTGTGTTCGCACCCTAAACCTTAACCTTATAGGCCGCAATCCTCCCATAGATAGAATAGAAAGCTTGAATGAAGCCTTGAAAAAGCCTTTGCGCCTCTATCTCAGTCTTCTGAGAGGAAGTCTTACAGTCCCCACCAAGACTTGGTCTACACTAATGATGCAGGAGATAGCTGAAAGGTCGGTACTAATTCCGTATCTGTGAATAGTTATTCAAATATAACAATGTTCAAGAAGATTACAATTATGCCCTGAATCGCATTAATCCTCGGATGGATCCCGTCGATGCCGGCCCGAGTCAATACCAAACTCTCCAAGCCACCAAGACAACTAGCTAACTAGGCGACCATGGTCAACATCTACGCCTGCGGCATCTAAGTGGCGCAGCTATACTTGAAGCCACTGTCCCATCCTGCTTTGTCTGTATCAGCGACGGCGCCCTCGTCAGGAATGGCCTTGAAGCATGCTCCACTAGAGCGAATGCGGGAGAAGCCTTGGCACTCATCATCTTCGTCGCAGAACGAGGCGCATTCGAGAATGTCGCTGGAGAATCCAGCGAGCTGCAACCAATTGAGCGTGACGTCGCACATCACCTCTGCGCTGCCCGCGCATTGCTCTGCCGTTGAAGGACAAGTAGGACCAGATGGCGCCAGGGTAGTTGTCGTCGTTGCAGCTTCGGATGTGGTGGTTTCGACGGTGGATGTAATGACAGTACTGCTGGTTTCAGTGTCTTGACCGCATGTTCCCTTGATCCCAGATGACCAGCCACCCAAGGACACTGCGGCGTAGGAATCTGAAGCAGTGACCTTGAAGCATGTCTGGATGCCCGACGAATAAGTGAAGGCTAAGCAAGAAGCGTCGGAGTTACAGGCCTGAGCACATTCATCGAGATTTGGGAGGGTAAAAGGGTTCGCCAACCCCGAGAGAATCACGTCACATTGGATCTCCATAGTACCAAGGCACTGGTCTACCTCTGAAGGACAGGTGACAACGGGGCCGGCGGCAGCTGTCGTGGTGGTTGCAGCTTCGGTAGTGGTGTCTGCATTCGACGTGGTGAAAGAAGTGAGGAAGGTAGTGGGCTTCGACTCGGTTGTGCTGACATCGGCAGACGTGGCGCTGGAAGCCGTCTCAGTAGTAGATGCAAGGCTCGTTTCCGCAGAGGTGTCGGCTAGAGTAATAGAAGACTCGATGACGGTAGCCGACGTGGAAGCGGTAGACGAGGCGATGTCGCTGGCGGAAACAGTGCTGCTGGCCACCGACACGATTGAGCTCGAATGGCTCTCAGGCTTGCATTTACCAGCAGATGCGATGCCAACGGCTGCGGAAAGCACAAAAATGGAGCGAATGGCGACCATGATGAAGGTCAGAAAACAACAGGGAGGATAAAGATCGGACGTCAAAGAATTGACAATATGAGGATGAGAGGTAAGAAACTAGGAACAAGTACTCGGAAGAGGCATTTCCTCTTATGAAAGGCTTGTTTTTCTGGTGGCGCTATCTCCTGAGAAGAATTTATTTCGTTTTAGATCTAGAGCTGAAAATGGCTTGAGGCTATTGATGATTATAGCGACACTCGGTCACAAAATTGAATAGCGTCACTTAGCGGCACAATAGCCTATTTACTAGTCTCATTGATAATCTTAAGCTTGTTACACTTCTTTCACGGATATAAAGTATTATTTTCGTATTTAATACTCGAGATTTGTGTCTTTCTCTTGAGATCGTAGATTACCAGCCCGTGTAATGAAGTGGTGGCTGCCATGTATGGAGCGCACCCCGGATTTTGATAAGCCCAAGCTGCGCCATTGATTAAGATCAATTGACCTTACCGGCGCAACAATTCCCAAGCTTTGACTATCGACACATAAAGAGCGAAAAAGGCCAGATCGACTGAACAGAATATCGTTGAGAGCGGTGTCATCTGTTGGGTACGTCATCTACTCGGAACCGGTGCTTACTATGTGCCCCGATATCCGGCCCGCGAGGCTTATAAAACCGATCCCCGCCTCATTGGAAATTGCATGAATCTAGATCTTCACTGACAGCAGATTCTCGGTCAACACTTTCAGCCATGGCTTTGGAGACCGTGGAACCGCGAGATGTCACCTTTCGAAACTACACTACCGACCAAGCTTCAGACTACGCTGCAGGACGACTCGGTTACACGGACGCTCTTATCGACTTCATCCTCAACTTCCACAAATCTACCAATGGGGAGACTGGATGTGTATTGGATGTTGGCTGTGGACCAGGGACTGCGACTCAAAAGCTAGGACCCCATTTCGATCTAGCTTACGGCGTTGATCCAGGAGAAAGCATGATCGAAACAGCTACTACCCTTGGGGGCAATACTCGCGCCGGCGATCCAATCGCGTACCATTTGAGCACGGCAGAAGATATTGACAAGATTAGTGGCATTCTTCATTCCTCTGTCGATATGATTACAGCCGCAACTGCTGTATGTACATATCATAAGCCAAGGGCTTCTACTAATTGTCTTCAGGCTCACTGGTTTGAAATGCCAAGATTCTGGGCTGCGGCTGCTAAACTGTTGAAGCCAGGAGGAACCGTCGCCATATGGACTGTGTTCAGACAACCGGGTATGGATAAACGATTCTCTTGCCAGCTACATGCTGATATAAATCGTCAAGGTTCATTCAACAACAACACAGAGCTTCAATCCATATTTAATGACTTTTTGGATGCTCTTGCCCCTTACTCAGTCGCAGGCACCCAGCTCACTCAAAGCGGTTATTTAGACCTGCCTATGCCTTGGGATAATCTCGATACTTCCAAGTTCTACGACCAGCAAACGTCAGCCCGCCATGTGCTCACCGCTGAAGACGGCTTCATCCCTGGTGCGGGCAGGGGAACCAATAGGAACCGAGTCGATGACACCCCGGACAAACAACTGCAGAAAATAGAGAAATTGGTTCGAACGTTTGGTTCAGTGACTCGCTGGCAGAAAGAGAATCCAGATCTCGTGGGGACTGAGCAAGATCACGTAGGGATTCTGATGGGTAAAATCCGTAAGATCTTGGGAGAGAGTGGACAGCCAATTGAGTTGACGGCCTTGGCGGCTAAGATGGCTGTTGCACTGATTTTGGTAAAGCGGAAGTGAACTATGGTCTACCAGCTCACTCATAGACAGGGCAACCTGGCAAAAGCTATTTTGTTATTGCTTAGTGTAGTTAGACAAGACTCTTGATAAGAATGGCCTTGTTATTCATATTCTTGTGACAACACTAGTTATTGATCTCCCTGATAGGCCCTATATAACCATGTCTCCCCTTCCACAACCAGTAGATACCTAGTAGCAAGGTCGATCCTCCCCAGACTAGACATGCATAGTTCATGTTCTGAGCAGTGACAGGTAAAGAAAAGGGCAAGCAGTAAATGACAAACGCAATCACCATATACGCGCTGGCAATCGCATTGACCACTAAGCCCAACTTTCTGCCCATTCGTATCGGCCCATATACCACATTTCTCCGTCCTGTGAGAAGGTGAGGTAGGACCGCTGCGGTATATGCTGACGAAGACATAAGTACGAAGGAGCCGATGATAGCGTTGAACGCTGTCTTGCTTGCCACGTAAATGCACCCCATCAAGGTGACGAGTACCGCAGAGGCCATAGTTGCATTTATGGGTGCATCGAACTTTAGGTTGAAGTTGGAAAAGACTGATGGCCATGGCGTTGCCCCGTCGCGGCTCAATGACCACAAGGTTCGTCCACTCGTGATGTAAAGACCGATGATGGTTAGTCCAATGCATATCTGCATGAGAACCAGGAGACAGATTGTCCCATCGGCTGATCCAGTAGCTTGGAGGTAGATCTCGGCAAGCGGAAATTGGCTCGCAAAGATCCTATCGTAGCTATGGATGGAATACATGAGAGCAATCAGATATGAGAAGCCCGTGATGAAGCCCGTAATAACTTGAAGGCCCATCGCAAGAGGCACGTTTCTCTGTGGTCGGGGTATTTCCTCAGCTAAATGACTTACAGCCGCAGGACAACCAACACTGTAAGCGCCGTTCAACATTCCGCAAAGGAATACGATGATGTTAGGGTATCCGAGGTCTGCTTGCCACTCAAGCCACACAAATGATGAAGTTGCATGGCCGCTCCCCCCACTTCGAAGAGGTACAGCTGCAAGAACCACGATGGTAACAAGCAGGCCTATCAAGAGCCAGTAGATCCCGAACTGGTTCAGAAGAGGCATTGCCCGACCAGCGAAACATACGGAGAAGCAGGCCAGCCAAGTGGAGATAACAAACACCACGAAGACGTGAACTTCTTTGACAATGTAGTCGGGATGTTTCAGTGCATAGATCTGGATAATGCTGTTGCTCCATATCGCAGCCATACTTGCAGCTCCGCAGATCCAGGCTAGGTAGTTCCACCAGCCGGCAAAGAAGCCAACGACCCGACCATATCGTTTGCCTGGTGTGACAGAAGCCCAGTAGTATACACCTGCGCTAGAGGGCATGGCACTAGCGAGCTCGGAGAGAGATGCGGCGACGAAGAAGTAGAAGAAGGATACGACGATGAACTCGTATAGGACACCTATACCTGGATCAGTTGCTGTGAGTCTATAACGTGGGTAGTGTCCAACGTACCTGGAGATCCGCCATTGAAGATTGCAACTTGAATTGAACCGCCGGAAGCAGGCCAGACGACGCCGATGATTATGCCGAGGCCTGTGAGGGAGAGGAGACCAAAGTTCACTGGTACCTCTTGGGTGTCTTCTGCGACGACGGAGGAGCCGTCATGGTTTTCAGAGGTGGCCGTGCTGTCAACGGGTTTCTTCCCGCAGGGTTTATTCTCCTCCATTGTAACTGATTTTATTTCAAGGAAAGACTTGATTTGGGGTGATGAGTTGGAACTTCAAGTGAGAGCGAGGCCTCTTCAGACGTCTTATGGGAGACTTGACGGCTTTTCAAACCATGGTCTTATCTATAGCGCTATCACAACATCAATCTACAAGTCTCGAAACGGCAGGGGTACAATAACAGCGATGAAGGAGACGAGAAATTACAAGTCCATATCGCGGTCTAGGTCTTTGATGTTTATGCTACCGTGTCTCCAAAGTTAGATCTAGCCAGGAATTACTAGTATAGGATTGGCCTTATCTATTACTGACATATCGAACCATGTTTCCCCGATTTCGGGTCGAAGCGGGGAAGTCCAGTGATGCTGGCAGTTGATATAACGACTCCGAGGGTGGCTCTAAACCGCCCCGTCTTGCCTCATTAGGCTTACAACGTCGAATCTAGAACGGGTTGCAGCGAGAACAGACAGTGGTTGTAGTAGGGAACATCTGACGTAACTGAGCAGGTATACCCCTTCTCCCCTCACTGGCATTTCTACGGCTCGAGAACTGTATTTGAGGGGACTTGGCCAGCAAGCGAAACACAAAGCTGACTGCTCGCTTGTCAGCAAGAATACGCCCCGAAGATGTCTCTCCAGGTCTCGTCATCAACGTTTCTTGGCCTTGAGGGCTGCCATGTGTTTGTCACGGGAGCAGCCGGAGGGGTCGGCGGAGCTGCCGTTAAGGAATTTCTTGGTAAGTGGTCAAATCCATGGGCACCAAACTCATTCACTCCAGCTAACATTTGCGGCCAGCCAACGGATGCAGGGTCACCTCTTTTGATAGGAACTCATTGAATATCGAGACCCTATCAATCTCGGAGGAGCAGAAAGCAAGACTGCACCATATTTCGGGTGATTTGAGAATCGAATCATCCATTGCGCAAGCATTTGAAGAGGCCAGTAGCAATTTTGGCCCAGTCCAAATTCTCATCGCCAACGCTGGTATCACAGACGAGAGTAGTCATCCGTCAATCTGGGACATTGACGCAGAGAAATGGGATGCAGTCTACTCTGTCAATGTTCGCGGAACATTTCTTACCATCAAGCACTTCCTTCGCTCAGTAAAGCAAGCGCAAGGTGTATTGGGCAAGGAGCTAGACAATATCGCTATTGTAGTCACCGGCTCCGAAACAGGTGTCTTCGGGCAGGCTGGCCACGCTGAATATGCATCAGGCAAAGCAGGTCTTCAATATGGCCTTGTAAAAACCGTCAAGAATGAGATTGTCAAGCTCAATTCTAAGGCTCGTATCAACGCTGTTGCGCCTGGGTGGATCAACACTCCATTGATTGGAGACCGACTGGATGATCCAAAGGAGAGATGGGCTGAGGCAGAAGCGACTGTCGCTCTCCGCAAGATTGCTGAGCCCAGTGATGCAGCTCGTTGCATGGCGTTTTTGGCATCCCATAGAGCTGCGGGGCATATCACGGGCCAGTGTATATCTGTCGATGGAGGCCAGGAAGGTCGTTTACTATGGAGAGAGGCACAAGATGAGCTTCAGACCAAAGCCGCCAAAGATTCCTTGACACATAGAGTGGCTTCACCAACTGCCCCCAATCCTCCACATAAACATCGAAGAATGAGAATCTGTCTCTCTGTCGACTTTGATGCGGTCTCGGGCCTGATCGGAACGGGCCATGTCCCAGAGAACAAACTCGCCGACTACTCAGCTGCTCACTTCGGTGGCAACGTCGGTGTTGACAGATTATTGAGGGTTTTCAGCAAGCATGGCATATCGCAGCAGGTTTCGTGGTTCATCCCAGGCCACTCGATGGAAAGCTATCCCCGGCAGACAAAAGCCATTATTGCGAGTGGCGCAGAGATTGGCCTGCATGGATACAGCCATGAGGGTGCATACTCTTTATCTGAGCAACAGGAACGAGACATACTTGTGAAGTGCATCGAACTAGCCACTTCCCTTTGCCAGGGCAAGAAGCCTTTGGGTTACCGAGCTCCCTTGTACGAGATCAGGGAGTCGACGGTTCGCCTACTGGAGGAACATGGGTTTCTCTACGACGCTAGTCTGAATTCCCACGATAGTCTGCCCTACTTCCTCCCTAAGACCTTTGCAGAGGGTAAGCCAGCAATGCCTGACTACCATCAACCCGCGAGCACGTGGATGAAACCAATAGCTCTAACTGAGCAGCCTGAGCCCGGGTCCCAAGAGGCAGAAACGTCACTCGTGGAGATTCCCGGTAGTTGGTACACTGAAGACGCTACCCCTCTATGCTTCTACCCACATACGGCAACAACCCAGGGTTATGTGAGTACAGATGTTATAGAGAAGATGTGGCTGGACCGTTTTGAATGGCTATGGGAGAATGAGAGCTTCGTGGATGAAGGCCCTGGCACTGGATACGGATCTATCTTCCCACTTATTCTGCATCCTGAGTGCGCTGGTAGGTCTCATGTTATTGGCATGATTGACAAGTTTGTCGCGAAACTCAAGAGAAAGGCTGGTAACGCTGCTGAAGGGGAAATTACTTTTGAGTGTATGACAGATGTAGCAAATGCTTGGAAGACAAGGAGGCCTATCTCATAGATTCACTAACTTATTCTTCGAAATAGATCTTCAATGTCATTTTATCTATCACTGTGCGCAAGTCTTTTGTTATCCACCAATATGGCCTGTACTTGACGAGACGCTTGATAAACACTACAAGATCCTTTGTTGAGCTAAATGGCTTGACTGCGATGATATCTCATTCGTTACAGTTTCGTGCAAGATTTCTACATTGAATACATGTCCGGCCCCGATGATCACCACAAAGCATCGCCATTCTGGTTCCAAAAGAGCTTTCCACTCTTCCCGCCGTTGAGCCTTACATTCTGACCAGTGACCGAAGGTGACCACTTCTCACTCGCCAGCACCAAACACATCTTGGCGATCCCCTCAACATCCACCGCCTTCTTCTGAGCAACAGTCGCCTCGGACTCGATCCACCTAAGTGCACCAGAACTGTCCTCTGCGCACTCTGCACCAAATCTCTTGGTATCTACTGCTCCAGGAGAGATCGAGTTGACTCTTGCTGATGGATGAACGCGAGCAGCGTCTGGGGCTAGGGATAGGACGAGACCGAACTGCACTGCGGCTTTGCTTGCTGCGTAATCTGGGTTGCCGGCGACTCCAAAATCGCCAGCCTCTGAGCCGATAATTATCAACGAGATGTTCTGCTCTTTGCTCTTCGTTGGTATTGCAGTTGACGAATGCGTGCCATTTATGCCGTTCGGCTTCGCACCGCTCCTCTTGGCCATCATCTCCACGTGTTGGAGCCATAGCTTTGCCGTTATGAAAGTTCCTGTTATATTCTGTTCAATAATTAGATACCTCCTCCAGCCTACCGAATAATCATCTGAACTTACTATGTCGAGAGTTCTGCGGAATTGGCTAGTCGGCATCTTCGTAATAGACGAGTGGTGCTCGATAAAGCTGAGATCAACTGCAGCTGCACAAACACAGACTGTAGGGGTTGCATTGAACCGCTCCTCGACGCTCTTCCATGCATCAATCATGCCCTCTTCGTCGGTAGTGTCGACCGCAACCCAGAAGAGATTCTCGTGTTGCTTGACAAACTTGGACTTGTCAATGTCAAAGCCGCCGACGAAACAGCCAGCGCTCAGAAATGCTTCGACAATGACCTGACCTATCTGCCCACCTGCCCCTGTCACAACCACCACGTCACCCTGTAGATCTAATCCTAGATCCATTATTGATGTTCTGTGTTGCGGTCGACACT
>JABSTL010001336.1:0-16297 GCA_013759095.1 Fusarium sp. NRRL 29148 | reverse complement strand
TCTCTCTGCCGGAATAAGCTCTCAGCCACAAGTCTCAACTGCAAATAACACTTCTAGCCCACAACTTAGACATCGATACCACGATGACTGACCAATGGCTACAGCATAAAGCTGATATAATAAGAACCTAAATGATGACTCAATTGCCCGCCATCACGGGTTATAAGAAGCTCTGATATGTCTCCCGAGAGGACCGAACGCGAGACAACAACAGAGCAATATGGCGGCACACACACCTAAACGAAAGCTCGTCTGTACGGCATATCCGGACGACTTCCAACGGCAGTACATCAATGGAATTCCCCTCAACCCCAGCGATGTCAGAGATCACCAACGGGCTCTCAGGAACGAGGATAGCTTCAGGGCCATCGAAGCTGCAAAGGACGGAGTCTTCAAGGTCATCGAAATCGAGGAATTGAAAAGGCTCCCCGACGACCTTATCTGGCAGTTGGCTATTCTTGGCACACACGCTCTTACTTGCACTATCCAAGGACTTCCTCAGGAGGTCAAGAAAGCTATTAGGTAAGAGAGGGAGGCACTAAAAGCCCTTCCCAATAACAAGGCCAAATACAAGAAGACCATGAAGTCAATCAGAAGAAGAAACCGGAAGTGGATCGAGTCCTTGATCGAGGTGTGGCTCGCAATTCGCTCGTAGAATCTTCCAGGTACGGCGCACAGCTATCAGATTTGTCGAGAAATACTGACGCACGAGAAAAGCTTGACAGAAAGTTTCGTGATGACACGTATGTCGGTGCCACTGGGGAGGAAGGCTGGACTGGAGAAGGTTCGGGGCAATCGGAAGGTGGTGGCGGTATTGAGTTTATGAGTCAGTCATAAGGCTAGAAAATACACTTCGGGTTTAACACAATGGACACAGGGGTACATTGTATTAACAGATGATATATCTCTGGTGAAACAGCTGGCAGTACTGAGCAAAAGTTATCCTAAATGTATCCTAAATTTGTAATAGGTTACCTAATTCTTATTCTAATTTAGGATTGAGGCCTCGAGTCCCCCCCCCCTCTAGCCTCTACATATACCAAAAGCGACGTGATGATTCTCAGAGATAGATCTTTACGAGTGGAAAATGAAACCTACTGTTTCTGTTCGGCGATAAGAGTATCGAAAAGTCCCATTCTGACAGTATCCAGCTCCTCAACGTCCTTGATCTCTTGTTCAATCTGGTCCAGACACTTCTGCTCGCTATCCTCCTTGGGCCTCCAACCCAAAGCGATTCCATTCGCCGGCTCGAGATCGCCACTAAGACTGATCAGTATTTGTATCATTTTGAGGTCAAGAGAAACCTACTTGGGCATGCACATGGGACGAATGAACTTTCGTGGAAATCCGAGGGCATCAGCTGCAACATCGTAGTTGGGCCAAATCTTTGGCGTTGGCTCGTCAACAAGGCCGCGGGCGTAGAGAACCTCGGCAATCTTATCCATGATCTTCCACCAGCTGACGCGATGAGCAACTGAGAAGAAGTATCTCTCAGTCCCAACAGCGATAGGCTCCTCTTTCAGGATCTTGTCGAGAATAAGAATATACAGTTCCGTAAGGTCGGAGATATGTACATTTCCAGGAGTCTTACGATTTATTAGACTGAAATCTCGGTGGGTGAATGGTGGGGGATTCTTACCGAGTCCTTGTCGAACTTGTGGACCGTTCTCAACTTGATGCTCGTCCGAATCAAAGCAGGAATATTGACAGAGAGCTTTCTGCACTCGCCAGTTCCACGCCCATCTATGCTAACGTTAGTAATTCTGTATCAGATTGGAAATTATGGAGTATCTACAAGTGAGCTGAATGGGAATGTTAAAAGTCTCGACGCCCTGGGCCTTGCCTTCATCGACAAGAACAATGTTTGTCTGAGCTCCGTCAGCATGAGCGGTCACCTCTCATATTGAGCCCCATGCCTACCTTTCGAACAGGGTTGTCAAGGCCAAGCTCCCTCTGCCTATCGATGAGTGGATCAGAGTCTTTGACCTTGCCGAAAGGCCATCCACCTTCCTCGGTGAACATGGATGCAACCGAAGACTGCCAAAGGCTTAGAAAGACTCCAGATATAAGTAGGAAGAACTTACATGAATCAGGTATGTTTTATTGCCGGTGGCTCGGCGGCGGTCTCCAAGACCACTGAGCAAGTTTGACAACATGTCTGGGAAAATGGCTCCAGCTGCATGGATGACGATGTCGACTGAGAAGATTATCAGACACTATGGACTCAGAGACAAACAAAAAGCTCACTCTCATATTTCGCAATTGCATATTCCACGGCAGGCTTATCTTGGAGGTCGACGAGGAAGGCATGGACTTTTTCAAGTTTCGATATCTTAACGACCTGATCCTGGGTTCGAGCAGCCGCAAAAATATTGATGCCCTTCAGCGTTTCATCGTCACGGGAAAGGATATCAGCGATGATAGAACCACCGCTGTTGACCGTTAGTAAGGAGGAGATAAAGCGAGATACTTCACTTACATGTAGCCAGCGGCTCCAGTAACAAGGACGTTATGAGGCATGATGCTGAGAAGAAACGTAATGTAATAACTGCGGATTGTTGTTCAGCTATGAGCTTCTCGAGTTCTGCAAATTTGCTCTGGGGCAAGAAACATTCATTTATAGTGATTGCGTCTCGATGTTTAGATACCCATCTCTATGGCAAAGGTAATCATTCTAATAGCAAGAGGTAAAACGGTGGCCTTGATTGGCTCGGCTGACTCCACAACTGACCAATGCCTGGAAATCCGCGCGTTTCCGAGATGTTTGTCATCGACAGAACCCGTCCCCTCTCCCATAGTTAGTACTATGACTGAGTCTCTGTCAATGACAAACTTCTGCCGACCAACTAATCGATATGGAATCCCGCGCATCTCCGACTAAGAAGGGAGGCTTCGACCGCCCTGCAATCAGTCGCCGCTCGGTATGGACCCATGCAAATCTCTGAACAGAGTCGTCGACTGACATGTTGTTAGTGCGATCAATGCCGAGCAAGAAAGGTACGCATCTTTAATCACAGCATGATTGGCTTCTACTAAGTTTTCCCAGATCGGGTGTGATAGAGCAACGCCTTGTTCCAACTGCGTAACAGCCCACGTCGACTGCACTCACAGCAGGATCGCACCCAAGCCAAGTACTGCCAGGCACAGAGTCTTGGTCTCGGAACAATAGTGAATAAGTCCCCTTAGTTATAGTGTTCTGCATCTAAATATTCTGAAATAGCGAGAGAAAGATTGATGACATCTCCCGCGATGTCAGCAGCATTAAGACTCTGTTAGCGGGACTCGACCTAAACAGGGCCACATCAGCTCAAACATCACAAGAGCAACATCGTTCAGCTTCTATACCTCGCAATCCAGATAAGATAAACAGTCCAGAGAAGCTCCGACTCCCTGATAGAGCTGCTCCGCCTCGTCGTTGGGATTATTCGGCCCATATCATAGACTTTGTTCAATCCATTATTCGGGACAATGGCTCAGTCCAAGAAGACACTGAGTGGAGCAGCACCGTTTGTTCTTTGAAGAGTCTCGTCAATGCTTTGGAGAACACTCACATGACACGAAGCCAACAGCCAGAACCTCATGAACCACCAGAACGTATTCCAACGCCCCCATTGGAAGCCATTGTGCAAATTCTGCGATGGGTCAAAGGTAAATCAGCACATGCTTCTCTCTATCAATGCTGACAATGCCAGATCACTCAAGAGATTATAGAGTAGTCTGGATATGCCGCTTCCTTCCGCTCGACGTTTTTCTGGATATATGCAATAAGGTCTACTTCCGCATTGAGGATCATACTGAGGCCGAGTTTATTATCGCGAATAGTTTCTTATCATACGTGTTTGCTGAATATGCTGTCATTCACGGAGATGCGAAGTCTCAGGAATACTGTTGCTTTTATCGGTCCAAACTTGGCAGCAGCCTCACGAAACTGACTCTGTTGGCGGCGCCATGCATGGAGTTGATCGCCGCGCTTGCTCTTGGGGTATGCTCGCCTCACCTGTGGTTCCGAGGCAAGAGCTAATGTTCGAAAGGCAATTTACTTGGTCGAGGAAAGTCGAGCATCACAGTCGTGGACATTGATCTCGACTGCAATGACTCTGTGCCAGACACTGGGCTATCATCGGCATGGCTTGCTTAAAGATGGTCACCATCATGTACAGTCTGACTTATTCTGGGTCGTTTATGCATATGAAAAAGGTCTCTCATTGAGGCTGGGACGATGCTCTGGTGTTCGTGACTCTGAAGTATCGTTGACTCGCCAGGACAGTCAGCATCGATCCATTCGTCTCGGGCGGATACAGGGAAAGGCATATGACGAGCTATATAGCCCCGAGGGCTTGAATACATCGAATGCTCCCCGCTGCGAGATAGCCAATGGTCTTGCGCAGGAGCTTCAGTCGATCATAGATGAGACACATCACGAGATCGCAGTACGTACTATCCCCTTCCGCCTTGTCATTGTGACTGACACGGTGTGTAGCAAGCTTTGGCGGAGGGTGCAGATATGAACAATGACCCTATGAAAGTCATATACCTCCATTGTGATCTTGTTTGCCAGTCAGCTTTGACGGCTATGGTTCTCAGGGTGCTGCCTGGCTCCCAAGGTATGGAGGTCCATGAAAGCTGTCTAACAGTAGCTCGCAACACTTTGGACCTGCATAATCAGTGCATGAAACTAGTCAACGGATGCAAAGATCCTCTGTTGATTCGAAGATATATAAACTGGTAAGCAGACTATTCTTCAGCCGCATTTCTTACCGTCAGCTTACTTCTTGACAGGGCTATCTTACATACACCCTTCTTTCCGTTCAGCATCGTCTTCACCCACGCGGTGCGATATTCAATTTTGGAGGACTTTGACCGCCTAGACCAATTCGCATCGTCGTTCAAGTCGGAGTCTGGCCATTCAGAGACAGTAACGCATCCCCATCGTCTTTACGAACTTCTCAGTAAAGCCGCCCGACTCAGCGCCAAAACATGCCCCGAGCTTTCACACAATAGTGTATCTCTATCAAGCTCAAGCGACTTTACAATGATTGATCCCGAGGTAGCAAATATTGTCGACGAAATTGCTGCGACTGATGTTGCAATCGGTGCCGAATACGATGCGTCGTTCCATATCGGGGATTGGTTTCACAGCAACCAGCAATTTATGAGGCTCCTGCATGAAGACGTACCATACTGAAATCAGCTCTATTAATCTTCCTTGCGGATGACGTTATACACGACAAGACAAAATGCAACACAGTAAGCTTATGCGTTAGTGAGTGACGTGTCAAACTCTTCATATGATAGCTGAAGCAGAGCTCGAAGGCACATGCAGAGAGTTTTCAGTCCCTAAATACTCTTCACATGGGTTTCTAGATTACGGAAATAATGTGGAGCCTTTATATGCAATTAAAAACAAGGTTCTCATACATAAATGTTCTGGAATCACAACAAGACACGCGGTGTAAGCGCGGATCCCATCACATGTAAATACCTATAGGTACTGTTGCTGTTGGGGCATCGCAGCCTAAACTAAACCTCAGCGGGTAAAGACAACAAACCGAAGTGCCGTGTCACGGGATGAATGGAATGTTGATGCATCGGGATGATTCAGTCGCCGATCGTTCCGTGCCGGACTTAATTGCATTGTCAGATCAGCTCAGCTCGTGGCCATGGCCAACTAAACTAAACTCTTATCGTCCGTCTACTCCGTATCGGCCCACGCGGATGCCGAGGTTCAGAGATATACCTGTCGATTGCCCCAACCAAACGAATTCATAGCGACATGTTGCTCTTTTTATTACGAAAATCCTTCAGCCTCAATTCTTGGAGAAATGCACTAGACTAACTCTTTCAAACCTTGCATGGGCCTCTGTCAGCATCATGCAAGCCTCGTCGACGAACCAACACAGCAACCAGCCTCTCGCTGCTGCTTTCAGTGGCGTAGCATCAACACCATATTCCCTCTTCGAGATCCGGTACGTATCCAGAGAAGTCAATTTATGAGCACTTACTAAAATAGCTACAAGACTCGAACGCGAATTTGTCGTATTCTGGGGCAGCCGATATGAATCAACAGATCAACTACTCAAGGGCGTCGTAGTCCTGTGTCTACAGTCACCGCTCAAGCTCGATGAAGTCAGACTTCGCCTAGATGGTACCGTACGCCATGCATGGCTCAACGACCCCGGCGTGGCCCACAACACCAGCATCATGAAGCACAAATGGCCCTCATTGCTGGAAACAGGCGGCAAGAGTGTCACTTTACCAGCTGGCAACTATGAGTGGCCTTTCGAACTGATGATGGCGGGAGACACTTCCGAGAGCCTTGAGGGTATACGGGATGCTTCCATCACATATGGCTTGAGAGCAACAATCAGCAGAGGCAAGCTTGCTCGACACATCAGCTGTACCAAGAAGCTTCGAATCATCCGCACATTTGCGCCGACTGCCTTGGAGTTTATGCATAATATGAGTGTCGAGCAGACATGGATCAACAAAGTTGACTATTCTGTCTCCATACCAACAAAAGCTGCTGTTTTCGGAGGGTCTGTTGTTCTAGAAACACGATTTACACCACTGGTCAAAGGACTCGAAATTGAAAGGATCGTCGCAACTTTGGTGGAGTTTCAAGAGTTCAGCATGCATAGCAGACACTATATTTACACAAGAGAACACAAAAGCAAACGCGAGATTTCTCAATGGCACTTCCCGATGTCAAGAGAACAATACTGGCAGGACACTATAGAGGAAACGGGCCAAGAGGGATGGGCCATGAAGAAGACACTCCAGTTACCGAAGAGGCTGAGCGAATGCATCCAAGACATAGATGCACAAGGCATCAGGGTTTACCACAAACTCAAGATACATATTCCTATTCGGAATCAGGACGGGCATGTCTCCCATGTAAGTTAGCCGTTTTCAGGAAACGCAGCACAAATGCTAACTGCTAAGCTTGACTTGGGCATTCCGGTCAATATCTTCATTTCACCATCCATCACTCTCGACGACCAAGGCAACTTAGTAGACCAGGCTCCTAGTACACAAGGACCACCAAGCGAATTAATAGGGCCACCAGTATATGGAGAACATATTCTCGACCAGTTATACGACAGTCTGGAGGACTGGCAGATCCCTGGCCAAGGCACTCACCAGGGGCAGGGAGAAGGATCTGGTACCAGCACTCCTCACCACACTGACTCAAATGAGAGTCAGACATATCAGATCTCCAACACATGTGAATCACCACAGTCAAGTCAGACCCACGAACTATCTCGCAGCTCGTCAGACACTGCGTCTACCGATCCCGAAGAATTCTCTGAACTTAGCAAGGTTCCGACATATCGCACGGCGCTACGGACTCCGTTGCAACCGCATACTCAGCAAGGCGGAGCCCTGCCTCCTGATTACCGAACAGCCGCGGCAACGGCAGCCAACGATAGTTGACAAATGAACTGCTACAGCATATTGGTCTGCTCCGCGATGGCGCGATAGCCGTGTAACATGCCGTCTTACTACAATAGGGGATATGTGATTTGAATCAGGAGAAAAACGTTGAAATTATCCTTCAAGATATTATGCTTAGGGTGTATCATTATTCTTGTATTAAGCTTTCATTGGCAGGCTCTCAGGAAACAGCGGTTTGCTACATGAATCTCAAGGCTTGAGATTCAAGCTGTTGGTAGTCTTGGTTGATGTTATCATTTCACAGGTATCAGTACAAGGTTCAACGCTCTTCTGACCTGTTACAGCTCTATGGAAATTATGACATCGCTGCCACTCTCCAGTACGTTAATTCTCACCGCTTGTTCTCGTGTTATATGCTCAAAGACCTGGAGGCGGCCATGACGTTATCAGACTAGGTTGTGACGCAAGTGATCTGAAACCAAGGGTTCTAAAGGGAATAGTAAGCGATGACATGCTAATGCCTACTGCAATATGCTTGTTACTGAGGGTGGTGGTGGTAATGTACAATTCTTGGTATTTATCGTGAGGTCATAACCCCAAACACGATGTCGGCAAGCTTCTGTGGCAAACTCAGGAAAGGGCTATGAGAGGAAGGCAACTGATACTTCTGAGCAGTGACCCCCATGTTCTTCAACCTTTTCAATCATACCCTCCTGCAAAAAGCTGAGCGAATCCTTGATCCTCCTCACAAATGATACACGTCAGCGGAACAACACACCATGCCACTTTCTGGCAATTAATTGGAGCGTATTGAGCATCCGTACCGTGGGCAACCATCGCCCTCCTGGCCCATTGAGCTTCCTCGTCCGTCAGGTCATGATAGAAAAGATGGATGAGATCAGTCGGCACAAGAGTCCCATCAGATTGAGGAACTGGTGCCGGAGGCATCTTGCCACCAAAGAGGCCGGCCAGTGAATCATTTTCCGAAGGGATGAAGGCGGCGACGAAGATCATGTCCGTGACGCCCCCTTCTTTTGACTCGGGCGGAACAGCAAAGCTTGCCAAAGCTGCAGAAGCAAGCATGCCTCCCCACGAGTGAACGATGACAGTGAGATGCGTGCATGCTGCAACTTCTTTAGAGACGAGGTCTTTGACACATTCGATGTCATCTTGGATTGTTTTGTTTGGTGGCACAGCGTTATTGTTTGTTGGAAGGCGCTCGCAGATGACTCTAATACCATGGCTCTCCAGCTCATGAATGAGCTTGTAGTAGTGATCATGGACATGCCAGGCCTCTATGATCAAGAGCACTGCGTTGAGACCTGCCATTTACAAGACAGATAATTGAATTCTTAGATCTGTGAGAAGAATGTAATGCTTTGCATTCATGTTGAGCTTCTGGTTGATATACAGCTTTGCATGCTAGATGAGAAGGCCAAAATGGAAGCTCATTCGAGGCGCTACAAGTTTTTGGCGGCGGTAATTCTGATAGCCAGTAAGTAAATATGTCTTAGTCTTGTCATAGCTGCAAGTCAAACTTTGTGATTAATTACTCTGTTCACCTCAGCTTTTGCCATGGGGAGTAGCTAGTGAAGCTTGAAGCCTCCAATCCCGTAAATGGCAAGCCATGCGAGGCACTGTAGCGCTAAGACGCCTGTAACTGGCCCAGGACCATCACTATTTGAGCGCCATTGACGTGCAGAGGCTTCCACTTTGAGAACGCTTCAAGATTAAAATAATAGTAGACAAACAGCAAATCCACAGGTGAATCAAAAAGAGAAGTTTGATACAGGCAGTCTACCAAGAAAATACTATGAACCAAATGATAACGGCATTCCCTGCTCAAGGAGCATTGGGGTCGACACGAATCAAGCATGATCCCATTCCAGGGACCTTACCCCAAGTCTCATGGGGCTCCCGTACGTTCTCCAAATCCCAGACCTTCTTGATCGGTACCTCAACCTTACCATCAATGAGAAGATTCATGACAGCCTGAAGGTCTTCCATGAATGTCGCGCGATCACGGTCAATGTAGTAGAAAGATGTGCTTCTCTTGGTAAACAAGCAACCGTTCTTGGCTAGAAGTTTGGCCATTCCGACATACTGCGACCGCGGTTTGGCGTCGTCGCCCTGGAGGATGTTCATGTTACCACCAAAACCGACAAGACGCGAGGGCTCGTCGGTGATGAGAATGTCCCACGAATCATTGTAGTGCTCAAAGCCAATTGGATCGTAGACTACGTGTGCGCCACCGCGCTGCTTCATTTCGCTGACCCAGTTCTTGTTGGCATAGGTAAATGGCGTCACTCCGAGCTGGCGAAGTGACTCATGGTTGCGCTCTGAAGCGGTGCCGTAGACCTCAGCGCCCTCCAGCAGGGACAAGGTCATAATGGCATAGCCAACAGCTCCACTGATGGAATGAATGAAGACGCGCTGGCCTTTGCCAACCAAATTTGTTGCGCGATGAACAAGACCGTAAGCAGTGTTCCAATCAAGAAAAGCAGCGACCGCCTGCTGCATATCAACGCGCTCAGGAATAGCGATCAAGTACTTTTCGAGGATATTGATCTTCTGAGCCTCAGCGTCGTACACGCTAAGAGCGCCGACGAGCAGACCAGGGCGGAATTTGAAGGACTTGTCCCCATTAGCGCTGACGCGACCAACGAAGCAGTAGCCGGGTGTCAAAGGTGCCGCTTTTTGCATGGGGTATGTGCCAAGTCGCATCTGGATGTCGGCGCCAGAGAAGCCTGAGTAGATGACATCGACTTGGACTTCGTTCTTTGCTGGATGGAGGATCTGAGCTGTGACGACGCTCACGTCGGAGGGACCGCCATAGGCAGAGTAGACGACTTTGCGGATGGTATGAGTGGCCATTGTGTTGGTGATAAATGTTGGAGGGTGGTGTCAAGTTAGATTGATGTGTTGAGTGAATGCTTTGTATTGATTGAGTGATGATGTATGAGAAATGGGTTGAAGGTTTGTCCATCGTTTATATATATTGAGTTGATCTTCAAGTGAAGCCTTGAGCATCGCCATCGCTGTATTCGCAATCCTCATCATCAACCTCAGCCTTGAAGCGCATCTCGCTCGATTCTCGGGGCACTATGGCCAATCAGCACCATCCGTTCAGTGGCCTCGCGTTTCGCTGGCTCTGTCGCGAGACTGCCAAAGGCTCCACAAATGCGTCGAAAACGAGTGGACAAGTTGCTTCGAAGCTCTACCAAAATACGGAAATTTGCTGGACGACCTGGCACAGTCAGCAGCGAATGTCCGATGGAGCAAATGTTATCCCGCTTCGGCCAGTGTCCTAGGTGACTAAATAGCTTAGGCAAGCCTAATATTGACTAACACTCTCTTCGACCAATTTATTTTGACACCTCCGGTTGATGCCATCCTGTGCCTCACCATAGCCACAGAGCACTCTGACTCCCATCTCAAGTTGAAGTCACTCATGAATGGCTCAACATTCCAGTTTGGAACATACAGGCTTCGTGATCTTGCTATTTTATCTCTTCATCCCATGTAACGGAAGTGCATTCGGATCAGTTGAGCCATGTCTGGTCAAAGCGCAGGGGTGGCCATGCGTAGGTAGCCCGTAAGCGACGATGGAAATATAACCAACAATCGCGAGGGCAATTTTCTATCACTTCTGTCACAAAAACTGCGCCAAACTTCAAGATGCATCGCTACTCGCTTCAAAAGGTAGGCGATGAGTACGTTTATACTCGCATCTTCGAAGAGTGGGAAGACTCGGACTACGAGGATAGAAGCGATGATGAAGAACTTGTCATTAATCAAGAAATCGCTCAATTGATTGCCTGGATAGACGAATCTGAGGATTCTTTGCCCACTATCGAAGAATTGCACGCCAGATACCATAAACTGGTCGGCAAAGACATAGAAGATGACAGCTCTCACAGAGATGATATCCAGCGTTTCTGGCTACACAGGCTATTGAATGGCACAGCGGTAGGTTCAAAACCTGCAACAACTTGGCTCATCAAGGCAAATACATAGATAAGACACTAATATGTCGTTGAGCTAAGAAAGGAGCTGGCGATCTTAGGCTTCCTGGATATGGCCTCCCCTTGAGTTTCGGCATAGACAACAAGAAACGCCAGCCTATCCTTCTTGGCTTGCCTGAAGAAGATCAGAAGTCGCGAACACTCATGAGCCGCGAAGTATGCATGATAAAATTGGAGGAGGACATCACAAACAAGCCACATTGGTGGGAGAAAGTCTTGAATACTGATATTGTCTCCAAATGGAAGCAAGAAGCGTTGCAAATGCCATGGGCAAGCTATCAGCACAATGGTGATTTTACGAGCAAAATGGCAGACATGGTAAGTGGCAACAGGACCGACCGATAGTATTTTGTGACTGACGTGTTCCAGTGCTTCAAGGATCTTGCGGTCAAGGCTAAGATTTATGAACAAACAAAGCTTATTCCCGTGGTGGAATCTTCCGCTTGTGCCATCAAGTCTGACGCGCTTCTCTCTAACGAGTTAATGCAGAGGCTCAGGGCTGCCGCTGCACTACTTGAAGCCGTTCCTGAGTCCCAACGAGACTGGCATCCGGGAAGTGACGAGAAAGTTCTGGACCTTGTTCATCCCTCAATCTGGCCCTTGGTGTTTGGCCGATCTCGAATCATTTCTGGCAAATACGTAACCCTGGACAAGTGCCTTGATCTTTGCGGCTCGGGAGAAATCATCCCTGAGCCTAGAAGGCCGTATCTCAGAATGCCAAATGGCGTTCAATCTTCCACCGAAGATAACGATAAGAGAGCTCTGTCACTACGATATCAATGGCTTCCATGAGATGTTAATTTGACAGGCGGCCGACCACAAATCAAGAGCTACATCAACAATCTTCACCCTGTCCAGTACAAAGCCGTATATTCTCTTGTCGAAGAGCTTGTTGAGAAATCTCTTCCGGCTAGGGATATTATCTGCCGCTCGGCTCGCCAGGAGTTCAAGAGATTTGGAACCGTTCATGAAGTCAAGTGGACGTGCAACGTGCCCGAGATTTGTGCGAAGATGCATGGCTGCTATCCGAGTAGTAGGTCGTTCGCACAAGGCGAGGATTACGACAGTGGCTCGGAAACTAGTTCTGTATTTGAAGAGGGCGAACGGTTGAACAGAGAATGGTGGTCAGAGACTCACAAGATTATATGGCCAGAACCCTTGGAAGATGCAACATACCCCCTCGACGCATCTCACTTCCAAACCGAAGGATTCTTCAACAATGCCTCTCAGATTCAAGCCATTGTCAAGATGGCGAATATACATCTAACTCCTGAGAAACCTAAGTATGACGGTGGCTCGTGGCACGTTGAAGGGCAACTCAATGAGCATATCTGCGCTACGGCACTGTTCTACTATGACAGCGATAATATCACCGAGTCTCGCCTTTCGTTCCGCAATCATGCGGATAGAGATAACTTGAGAGATAGGCTTAGCTACTCTCAGGGAGACCACCATAGTATTGAGGCGATCTTTGCCATCAAAACCAAAGGGGGTAAGATGCAGGATCTCGGGAGCGTCATGACGCAAGAAGGTCGTGCTTTATTTTCCCCCAATATCTATCAGCATCGAGTTGAGCCTTTTGAGTTAGCTGACAAGAATCGCCCTGGCCATCGCAAGATCGTCGCTCTGTTTCTTGTTGACCCAGTCATCCCGATCATCTCGAACAGGTAACGTGCCCCCTCAACAAAAGCATTGGTGGAAGGATGAGCTCAGGGATTCAAAACCGCTAAATTGCCTTCCTAGTGAAATCAGGGATGCAATAACTCGGGAGGTGGACTATCCATATGGAATAGATGAAGCAAGACTGATTAGAGAAGATTTGATATCACAGCGAAAGGTTGTAAACAGCGACGGCCTCAGACAACGGGCTCAGAGTTGGAACTTCTGCGAACGCTAGCTAATATTTTAGATGAATTCGTATTTCCCATCCTGCAGCTGAACTATCTTCACGGTTTGGTGCCCAACGGCGGCAAACCTCCATGATCGTGTTCAGGGACCTCTCAAGCCCTATTCCGAATGGATGTGAGTGGATATCGACATAATCGCTGGTGTTGAACCGACTCACGTGCACTCACACAAAAGATTCATGCTGTCAGCGGTACCTCCCAAATGCGGACAGCATCGTAGTCGATGCTAGCAAGAAAAAGGGATTCCTTCGAGTGATCCTCCCAAGCCAACATTTCGTACCCTCCTTTACTAGTAACCTTGCCCAGTTTATCCCTCCACTTGCCAGCATCGGACCCATCTTCTGTTCCACCTCTTATAAGTCGCTATTTGACTTCCTGTTTGAGGTCGTACACTTCAATACTCCAATCACCAAAAGTCCAAACAGCAAGCTTATTTCCACCATCCAAGAACCTCATTTCCAACGTCCCAAGAAAGTCTTGCATCATCACGAGACTCCTTATCTACTGGACAAGCATCTGTAGAGAATAGCCGTTTCTGTAGTAACTTCTTCTCGCTGATATCGAGGAGAAGTAGCTCGCCACTGCTCTCCCCACCTACAGCGAGCCACGGGTTGGTTGGGTAACATGCAAGAGTCCTTCTCCACCGATCGGAAAGTTTCCCCTTGTAGACCTAGTGCTGCTCTCCGTCACCCAGTGAACATACCCATATGTTGCTTGGTCCATCCGTTGCTACGAAGTAGCTCGAGTCAGATCTGAAAGCGCCAGCCCAATTCTGCCCCTCAGTCTTGAATTCGTACTTTTGCTCCCCCGTAGTAGCATCCAAAATTCGGATGGACTCGTCTCATGATACAGAAGCAAAGACCGATTCATCAGGGCTCCATCCTGTCCACATGATTGCGTCCGTGTGGCCCTTCAGGAGCAGGCCCTTGGAGAGGTCGTCTGAGGAAACGATCTGAATATTCCAAGGGTCATTGCCGTTCGAGATGGGTGACTCTCCGGGCAAATATGTCATCCAATTTCCTGAAGGGCTGAAAATTTGAGATCCGTGAGCTGATTGTAGTCGTCCTTCTATGGTCACTTTACTAGCCGCAATGTGCTTGGAGACAGTGCGATTGACAGCTGGTCCGACAGTCCCCTCCAGATGGTGGAGTTCGTCTTTGCTCAGAATGATACCGGCTTCCGCTAACTTGTCAGCAGCTGCTGAAAGAGCGGCCTGACAGGCATCTCGTAACTGATCGTCATCCAGTCTCGGTGCGGACCTTTCTTCTTCGATGTTCCACAGAATGATCATAGGTGGCTCAGTATGCCCCAAATCGTCGTATACCTGCTCTTCACTCGAGACCAACACATCTGAGCGGCCAGACCTGAACGCAAGGGTCTCAATCTTGTTTGTATGACCCCTTAGAACTGCAATTGTATCGCAGCTCTGGGTATTGAGGATATGGATGACATAGTCGATTCCAAGAGCAAGATGCTTTCCGTCGCTGCTCACAGAACCAATATGTGGCTGTCTTTCGAAGTTGACCTTCTTGATCTCATCATTTCATTTCTGTTTGCCGTTCTCTGTATATGGGAATGGGTCACCCTGAGATGTAGTGAAGTCTTGCTTGACGGCGTACCGCCAATCTTTTAGTAACTGGTCACTTGAGTAGCTTGGCATGGCTAATTAAGAGTGAGAGTCGATGCTGGGGCTCATCAAAGAATGGAAGTCTTAGAGGCAAGGCTGACATACATATATATGATACGACATCTCGTGGGGCTGCTGCCTAGAGTCCTATGAGTCACGTGTATGCAGATTGTTGTCAACCAACAGTTACGAAGTAGGCAACTGCTTTACTCAATGGGGTGGCATTGTTCCGTCTTATGGTTGCTAGAATCTGATAGCTTGCGTTGGGAGTTACTATGGTACAAGATTAACTACTTATTAACGCAAACTACATCTCGCCATTGGAAGGTAGTACCGTGACGACGATGTCGGCTATACTGGAAGGAGCAAGAAATTTTCTGGCGTTAAACTAAGATACCTGCTTGAACTGGTGTAAATCTGTTGTTATTTGCATATATTTATGAAGACTTTATATTAATTGATATCCAGTTCTGAAGGTTTCTTGCCTCCTATGTCTGTAGTATCTCATGGACATTAGCAGGCTTAATATTCTTTTATGACTTTTTAGATTGTCTTATTTCCTATAGCTTAATACCCTGATTGAGTCTTGGACAGGCTGTAGAAATGTTTATTACCTCTCTCTATAGCCATAGATTTGCAAACTGTTCTGTTACCTTGAACTCGGAAGTTACATGTACGTTTTCTAAAGCCTATTATAAGAAGGTGCTCCTTCTAGGTAGGTGAGCCACAGACTTCTACAGAAAGTTTACCTCTATAAAAGTAACAGGAACATTAAGTCAAAAGGTATAAATACCTTGCTTCCTCACTATACGATATGATGATAGAAACAACCAGGATCGTGCTTCAGCATAAATAACAGAGATTCGACTTCAGGCAATGGGCGCGGTAGTAAGCCCAGCCAGCGTCCTCCCGGCCGACCTCGCGAGGCACTATGTAAAACCCGTTACAGCGAGGGAGACGTCGTCAACTGCAAAGTCAATCTAGAGCACCATGAGATTTTTCACCACATCCATGGACTAATCCAGGAGGAGCATTCTATAATGATAGCCCCTCGTGAACCATTCTTCCTTCAGGATCTGCTTAAGTTAAGTTGTCATAAGGCCGCTCAGTTTCCTAATAAGACCTTACCTACGCCTGTGTAACAATGTTAAGTAATACTTGCCAGAATGCTTGTAAACTGTATTAAGTTTAATCTAATTAAAAGGCAGTACTGAGTACAGAGGCATCGGCCAATGATATAGAAGAGATTTCATCAGCAGCCAGCCAGTTCACGGATACATTGTAGACTTCGTTGACAGTAAAAATGTCAACTTTGCAAAAATAACATACAACAGCGGGGATTC
>JABSTL010001335.1:0-22359 GCA_013759095.1 Fusarium sp. NRRL 29148 | reverse complement strand
ATATGTACAAGATAGATATAATTAGATTAGTGAAGACTCTGAGAAGAGGATATCTTCTATGCTTATTATTTCATGAAGAAATATAAACAAACTATCCCAAACTTGTAAGAACTTTGACAAGCCTCAGGATAGACCGGCGGCTTCTTTTGTCACCTCAGCGGTCAATTGGTCGTGATGCGTCGCCTTATGCAGGTGAGACTTGTTGGTCAACGCCTACGTCAAAAGAGCAGTGAATAAAATGCGCCGAGAATCAAGTGACTGACTGAGTATATGACGAAAAAAGGCAGCCAAGTAAATATATAATCACCCTCATTCCCTCCCTGTCCCCAACCCATCACCAGCATCATCCATCATGCCCACCAACACCACATCCCCTAGCACAAAGAGCATCCTCGCCCTAGACTCAGTCAGCAGCCTAGTAGAATCCCTCTTCCCCGGCGGCACAACCCTCCCCTCTGTCGCATTCCTCCTCTACCTCACACCCTATCTCTTCCAAGCCGTCGGCAGCGCCGCAAAGTCCCAGTTCATCTCGAGTGTCGAGATTAAAGCGCACGATGAGATTTTTAACTATGTCATGAGCTGGGTTGCGAGGCATAAGCTCTCGCACAATAACCATCGTCTTCTTGCGTCGAGCACCCTTGATCATGAGCCCTTTTCGCTGATCCCCTCGCCGAGTAATCAGGGTGATGGGGATGATGATGTTGATGATGTTGATCCGACTGCGAGTCTTGATGAATTGAGGTCCAAGATTTCGTTGTATAATGCGAAGCCTTTGCATTGGACACCCTCTGTGGGCACGCATTTCTTCATGCACGAAAATCGCCTCATCTCCTTCACAAGATCTGTCGAAAGTCAAGAATCATCCCCATTCTCACGGCGCCCCGAGAAGATTGAGCTTTCATGCCTCGGCCGGAACGCCGATGTGCTCAAGCGTATTATCTACAATGCGCGCATTGAATACCTCGAGAAACAACGAGGCCGCACAAGCATATATCGAGCAGTCAAGTCATTTGGAGACGAACTCTCTTGGACAAAGTGTATGTCCAAGCCGACACGGCCCATGTCGACTATTGCACTCGACGAGGCCATCAAGCAGAGCCTCATCAAGGATCTTTCGCGATACTTGAACCCTCGCACTAAGAATTGGTACGCCACGAGGGGTATTCCTTACCGACGAGGCTACCTCTTCTCAGGCCCGCCCGGCACAGGAAAGACGAGTTTGACGCTTGCAGCTGCTGGGCTGATGGGTCTCAACATCTATATGATCAGTCTCAGCTCGCCTAATCTCTCGGAAGACAGTCTCGCAACGCTCTTCCGTGACCTACCCAGGACCTGTCTCGTTTTGTTGGAGGACATCGATGCAGCGGGCTTGACGAACAAGCGCAAGAAGCAGGAGGCCCAAACAAATAATGGGCCACCGAAGCCTATGCGTGAACCTATCTCTTTGTCAGGCCTGCTCAACGTTATTGACGGTGTAGGCGCACAGGAGGGTCGCGTCCTGGTGATGACATCAAACCACACCGAAAACATCGACCCGGCCTTGTTGCGACCTGGAAGAGTCGACTTCTCTGTTGAATTCGGTCTTGCATCGTCTGAAACGATCACTCAGCTGTTCAGATTAATGTACGGAACCTCCCACGACGAAGTTGGGTCAATTGAACATGCTGCGACGGAACCATCGGAAAAGTCAATAGACACAACAAAGTCGGTAGCTGCGTTGGCGGAGGAATTCACGAGGCTAGTTCCCTCGCTGGTGTTTAGCCCGGCGGCCATCCAGGGGTATCTACTCATGCACGAAGATCCGGTTGGGGCTGTTGATGCTGCCGGGAAGTGGGTTGAGGAGCAACAAAGGCTAATGGAGAAGGCTAAGAATGATGTTGCTGAGGCTGTGAGGGAGGGAGAAAAGAAGGAGAGTCTTGTTAATGGTACGGAGGAGACCAAGCAAGAGGAGAAATAGGACTCCAGATATAAGCTTCTGGCCTAATTTTAGAGGACTTCTCTAAAAGTCAGATAAATTTGGGTAAATTCAGTGAATATGATCTTCTTCTAGCACACATGGAAGATCAAGAATACATTGAGAAAGTGAGATCACACCTACACGGCGAAAAGATCATGAATTGACATCTATTGTTCTATATCCAAGCCATATGATCTATCCAAGTCTACAGCTTCCAGCGCAGCAGAGTAAAAGAGTGCTTGGGGAATGTAAACAAGCCCTCGCCATTCCACTTGGACTCCTTGATACCAACCTCCTCCTTCTCAGCAGTGTTGACAACCTTGACATCCTTTCCACTGACAGTATGAACCTCCACCTCCTTACCACCCGTCAACCCCCTCAACTCCGTCTCAAAGTCCTTCTCCTCATGAATATTCACAACAGCAAGGTTAACAACACCATCCTTATCAAGTGCAGCACTAACATCCAACCACGGCGTCTCGATAGCACCACGAATCCACTCCGGATGCGTAGGACCCTGATACTCTCCCGCGCGAACATTCACAGCGATTGTAGAACCGCGCATGTACTTGCTGTACAGAAGCAAAGGCCACCAGGTAGGCTGCTTGAGGAGACCGTCTTTTGTGGTCATCAGGGGAGAAATGACGTTCACGCTCTGGGCGATGTTGGCCATGCCCATGTGCTTGGACTGGCGGACGAAGACGTTGAGCCAGATTGCCACGGCGAGGGCGTCGGAGAGGTTGTATTTCTCTTCGGCGCCTTCTTCGCCGGGGGCGCGCACGGGATCCCATACGTTCCACTCGTCGAAGCAGATCTTTTGCCGGCGGACGGAGGGGGGGACTTTGTTCTCGATGCGGGCGAGATCGATGAGACCGGCTGTGATCTCGATAGCACGCTCAGCAGAACGAGGGGCTACAATTTCGTCAGTATCTCCATTGCACAGACTAAAGAGGGGAGAACTTACCGGTAGCGTTCTTGTAGTGATCCTCACTAGCAGTGTAAATGTGAATGCTATGCTGATCAATAAGACTAGCAGTCGTGCTTCCGCCCAGGCCGTGGATGTCAAACTTGATGCACTCCTTGATGACATATGCGTCCCAAGAGCTGTGACCTGTTTCACCGCAGAGAATGAGCTCGACGTTGGGATCAAGCAGCTTGATGGCTTTGGCCCATTGGTAGGCCTTCTTGGCGTAGTCTTCCTTTGTCATCTGGCCGACTTGCCAGGGCCCGTACATCTCGTTTCCGAGGGCCCAGTATTTGACCTGAGAGTGTTAGTGATGAGAGGGAAGAAGAGGGAGAGGGGATGGGGTACGTTGTAGGGCTTCTCGCGGCCGTTTTGGCGACGGAGGTTGGCGTAGTATGTTGGTCTGTCGGAGTTGCAGTACTCAACCCATGCGAGAGCTAAGCAAGTCAGTATTGGTGTTGAGAAAGTGATGGTGAGACTGACCTTCATCGAGAGTACCTAAACCCAGTTAGTAACTGTTTCTTCGAGGGAAATGTGAGACCTACCAGTTCCAAAGTTGAGAGCAAAGTAAGGCTCAGTGCCTACAACCTCACACCACTTGAGAAACTCATCTGTCCCAAACTCATTCGTCTCTGTACCAATCCACGCAAGCTCAGGTCTATCTCATCAGTATCTCAAACCCTCAACTCCTCATGTAAGAGGTACTCACCTAGCAGGTCTCTTCTCCCTGGGCCCAACACCATCAAGCCAATGATACGTAGCAACAAAGTTACCACCAGGATATCTCACAACAGGACAGTTGAGCTCCTTGAAGGCCTCAATGACATCCTTTCGGAACCCATTCTCATCAGACAGGGGATTTCCGGGGTCGTAGATGCCGCCGTAGATGCAGCGACCCATGTGCCTGTACCACGTACGTCAGGGTGTGATTTTCATCAGCTGAGGGTGAGGCTGGGAACTTACTCTGTGAAACCGCCATAGATGTTATCCTCGATCTTGGAGATGATGGCGCTGGGATCTACCGAGATGGAGGGACGCTCATCGTCAGCAATGCGAGTAAACGTGGCCATCTTTGCTGAACTTTTTACAAAATAAACTCAACAATTGTTTACAAATTTGACAGAGCAAAGAAGAGAGAAGTCAATCAATTTATGCCTGATTCTTACCATCTCCATACTAACGGTCAAGTACGGCGAACCCCTCACCTTAGACGATAGCATCAGGCGCAACATGTCACCGCGCTTGTTTAAACCCTGTATAAACCGTTTCTTAACCCACCGTTCTCCCCCTCCCATTGGCGCGCTTGTCCTCCTCCGCAGCACGAGACTCTTCTCGGCCGGGAGATCCAAGTCCGGAAGTCTTCTCCACCATCGGCTCTGCTTCGCCTAACCCGTGTAAGTGAACCAAAAAAAACTTTGCGCACCAGTCATAGAAACCAACCGGTACGCGTAGCGGTACAGAGCCGCACTGCTTGTGCGCTCCAATCGGAAGGGTTCGCAGTCTCTATAATCTCCGCGTTGACAGGTGAAAGACATCAAACTCCACTGGGAACTCGCTCCTCGTCAAATCCCCATGGGACAATGACCCGCTGTAGACCCCATATTTCGCCAACTAAAGTTATCTCACCCCATGGAGAAAAACATAGTTAACTCAAACTTGCTTTGGGCCTCGATGGATGATCCTTTTTCTAAAGTTCCTCTTGACGCGCTCGGGTACTCGGAACGACCCCCTTGCAATGATACCTTGGACCAACATGTATAAATACACCCACTAAACCTCCTCTCTTAGTTGATCAGTAAATAAAACCACATCATCGACATCATGGCTCTTCCACCAAAGTGGTATCAGTTCCTCGTTTCCGTGTTTGCCTCTCTAGGCTCTCTTCTCTACGGTTATGATCTCGGTGTAATTGCCGAGGTCATTGCCTCTGGGAACTTCAAGAGCAAGTTTGGCGATGATCCCAATGCTACGTACGTTCACCTCCTTATGTGGGAATCAAGCTAATGAGTGTAGTGGTGCTGTTGTGTCTGTGTTCACGGGCGGTGCTTTCTTCGGTGCCATGTTTGCTGGCTATGCTGGTGATCGCCTCGGAAGAAAATGGACAATCATGATCGGTGCTTTGATCTTTATTCTGGGTGGTAGTCTTCAGACTGCTGCTGATCATATCAACTACCTCTATGCGGGCCGCTGTCTCGCTGGTCTTGGGTATGTCTACCACAACCTCTCCATATGATACAAACTAACACTCTCAGTGTCGGTTTCCTCGTCATGATCGTCCCCGTGTACCAAGGAGAGCTCTGCCACCCTGACATTCGTGGCCGTGTAACAGCCCTCCAGCAATTCATGCTCGGCATCGGCGCCCTCGTCGCCACAGCCATCGGCTACGGAACATACACTGGCATCGGCGACGACAACTCAGGCCAATGGCGTATCCCCCTTGGTATCCAGAACCTCCCCGCCGTGATTCTCGCTGCTCTGATCCTCTTTTTCCCTGAGTCTCCTCGTTGGTTGATTGATCACGGCCGTGCTGATGAGGGTCTTCAAACGCTCGCTAAACTTCACGCGCACGGTGATATCAACGATACTTGGGTGCGTGCTGAGTTTGATCAGATCCAGGAGCGTCTTGCCATGGAGCATGAGGCTTCTGCCAAGAGCTACAGTGAGCTCTTCACTGATAGGTCGTGCTTTCGCCGTCTTTGGCTTGCTATCTCTGTGCAAGTCGCTGCGCAGATGACTGGTGTTAGCGCTATTCAGTACTACTCTGTTGCAATCTACGCCAAGATCGGAATCAAGGGTGACGAGACCCTTCGATACCAGATGATCTCCTCCGTCATCGCCCTTGTCGCTCAGTTCATCTGTATGCTCGTCATTGACAGAACTGGTCGTCGTTGGCCTCTGATCGGCGGTAACATCCTCAACTGCATCACTTTCATCATTGCAACAGTTCTTCTGGCTAGTTTCCCTCCTGGATCAGAGAATACTGGTGGTGGTGCCGCTGGATGGGGCTTCATCGTCGTAACATGGATCTACAACTTCTCCTTCAGCGCTACATGCGGTCCCTTGTCTTGGATCATCCCCGCTGAGATCTTCGATATGAAGACCCGTGCTAAGGGTGTGTCGTTGGCTACTATGATGTCCTTTGCTTTCAACACCATGATCGGCCAGACTACCTCTGTCGCTCTTGATGACAAGCACGGCATTGGCTGGAGATGGTACATCCTCTTCATTGTAAGTTCCTCCCCTCACTCTCACTGGTGAATTATGCTGACAATTTAGGTCTGCAACTTTACCAACGCCCTCTACTTCTGGGCTATCCTCCCCGAGACCGCTAATCGACCCCTTGAGGAGATGCGATATCTCTTCACCGAGGCGCCTTTGTTTGTTCCTCTTATGGATGAGGCCAAGTTTGCCGCTGGTCAGGACCTCGAGCGCCGTGTCGAGAAGGCTGAGCAGACGCAAGAGCTTGAGCACCATGAGTAGAGAATCTATAGACTGAGATCTCGTTGCATACGGCTCAACCATAAAGTTGCTAAATAGATAATCTAAAGATCAACTTACCATATCAACTTGCCTGTTATTCTGTTTATTGGATCAGCTTCATGCCATTGAAATATTGTCTCTTAGTTCATTACTCATTTCCCTCTCAGGCCCTTGCTATATACCAACTATCGATTTAAATTGTCCATGTAGCCCCAGTCCATTACTCCAATATCCCGAGAAAACGCCCCTATCCCGCAAGTAACTCATCAGCAAACTCCCCAACCCTCTCCCTCAACTGATCCAAAACCCCCTCCTCCACCCAAAAATGTCCCGCTGTCTCAATCTCCCTCCCCCTAAACTGCGATCCCATCTTCCCCTCCATCTTCGCCTTCCAGCTCCTAAACTTCCCCACAGGTGCGAACCCATCTTCATCTCCAAAGATCACAAGTGACGGATTCCTAACCAGCTTTTCTTCGGCCGCTACGTCCTGCGGATCTTTGTTCTTGACCAATGCCGACGGGAGGAGTGACATGGTCGCTAGGTGTGTGACCACGCCTTGGGGAGGTGAGATCATGAGGTAAGCAGGTCGTGGCATGGTGAGATCCGTAATACGGGGGAGATGCTCTCCTGGCTCAGGCGGTACGACAGTCGTAGGTGGATTTTGCGAAACATTCCTCGAATGTCTTCCCGCTCTCGCCTTGGCAATGAAATCGTGAACACCCTTTCTAAACCTCTCATCATCTAGCGAAAAGCTCCTCCTTACACTAGAATGACTTCGTCGTGGACTTCCGCTCTCATCACCCCCAATTCTGACACCTCGCTTACTCCTCCCCCGCGCTGACCCCTCCATCATTGCGGCACGTGCACTCGCAAGCACAATATTCTGCTGCTCAGCGAGATGCGCAGCTCGAAGTCGAACTTCTGCGGCGTCGGAGCCTGCGATGGGTGATATGAACGGCTGGAGAATTGCGTCGAGGGGCGGTATCAGCGTTACGACCATTCCGCCGTAGGAGTAACCCCCCATGAGCAAGATGGGTCGTGGTCGAGGTGCTGAAGTGACAGCTGCGTCGAGACTGATCGGTGCTTCTAACCTAGTCGGCGTCGAGGGTTCGCTGTGGAGGGTATTATCGATGTGCGGTCGGAAGGGATCAAGGCCGTGAACGTAGTGTAGAACAAAAGCGACAACGGTAGCATAATCGTCTCGTTCGGGTTTCGAAGTCCATGAAGTTCGCCCCGCAGATCCATGTGCACCTCTACACAATCAGCTTCAATCCCCTCAAAGTAGCAGAATACCTACCGAAAGTTAAAAGTCCCGACCAGAAACCCCTTCCGCAGTAACTGCGCAGCTGCCGCTCCAACCACTGGGTCATCATAGCATCCCCCCATGGGCGCATAAGGATGAGCAACCACAGCAGCATGTTTCAGCCATGTTGGAGCTTTGGGGTTGGCGGACAGTGAGAGAGGATGGTAGATTCGACAGTCGAGGGTGACACCATCGTGAATGCTGGGGAGGGTTAGTGTAAGTGTTGGTTCTGGAAGCATTCTGATCGTGTCATGACATGGTGAGAGGGTTCAATTGCGTTTGGAGAAGCAGGAAATGGGAAAGATTGCGGATAACATGGGATTGTGTAAGATACCTTAGGTAAGTTGGCGTTACGTCAAGAGCTGGCGCACAGACGGGGAAAAAGAGCCGAGATCCGGAATAGTCACATGGAAGTAAAAATAGCACGCCTCAACCACGTGGCTTACATGTAAATATCACAATGACGGTCAATTGAAGCAGATAACAAGAAACACACTGTTCCCTTGCTTACCGTTAACCCTATACAAAGCCATCGAGATTTCAACTTTTAATACGGGGGCTTACACAGCGAGAGCTTCATATTAGTGAGATCCTTATATCTGCTAATATAAAGGTCTCACTGTTTAAGCTTTCGTATTGAAAGTTAAAGGCTTGATAGCCTCATATAAGGCTGATAGCAAGGAAAAGCATGCTATTAATGCTTACACATAGGTATCTTCTATATCGAATCTAATCTCATTGAGCTTTCTTCTCTCCCGCATCCTTTGCCCTCTGTCTCCTTCTCTGAATCCACCCTCTAAGCTCATTAATAAGTCCCATAACCAACGGAACACCCACTGGTCCAAGTAACGGTAAATACACCGCGATTTTGTGCTCATCAGGGAAATATAGCTGTCCAACCATGCTCTTCTCGAAAAACGCTCGCTCTGCCTCTTCCTCTGCGATCCTAGCGTGCAAGAGTCCAGAGGGAGCGCCGAGACTGGCGCATGCTTGTTGGAGATGCTCCATAGTTGAAGCGACTCCATCGGCGACGCTGTGGGGAATTGAGATTGAGGGGAGGGCGAGGGATAGACGGGCGAGAGAACCGAGGGTTGAGGAGGCGCGGAGGAGGAGATCTGCTGAGCGGATGCGGGAGAGGGTGGATAGCCGCAGTGGGAGGGAACCTGATTGAGGTGTACCCAGGAGTGACAATAGATGCCCAGTGAACGTGAGCATTGGCTGCTTGAGTGTCTCGCTGGATACATGCGTCGTTGTTTCGGGGAGCGAAAGAAGGTACACACTGCCCCATTGAGGAAACATCCACGACTGTGACGTCTCTGTCTCCGAATCAAGGCCAATTTTCTGGTCGCCAATGTAGATAACAAAGTTGACGGTAGGAGCGCCTGCAATTGAAGGAGACAGAGGCCATTCAGCAGCATTAATGAAAGATGCTAGGTCCTCCTTACTCAACACCTGCGATTGAGCACCAGGCGTCGCATACAACTGGACCTGTGTATCAATTGTAAAGTTATGAATTGGGCCCAGCACATCAAGCATCGGCTTCATGTACTCCTCAATCGCCTTCTCAATATCCCACGTACTAGGTGCTGCGCCGGCTGTGAATAGGGAGAAGGTAAGATGGTATGTTGGCGAGTATCGTAGGGATCGTGTAGTTCGCTTTGATAACCTATCGACGACCTCGGGGGCCAAGCCTTGAGGTTTAGCATCGGGGGCTGAGGAAGTCGATAGGAGGTATGAAATGATGGACTGCTCTTCGGAGAATGTCGACTGTAGCTCGTTTGCGATGTAAGTAGCGAGTGCGGAAGACGATGACGACGCGGAGGGGATTGCGTTGGAGGGATATGCGATCTTGAGAACAGCCGAGTCGGGATCTAAAGTAGCAGAGTTGCTCTCGCCAGGCGCAAGGTGAATCGTAAGGGCGACGTGGGAATCATCATCGGTGGCGGGTGAAGGTAAAGCGCCCCCCTTAGGAGCGAGTTGAAGACGCAGATGATGTCCAGAGAAGTCGTTATGGTCGTCAAGAGCATGCTGCGTCAATCGCACAAGATTCTGCGCTTCATTATCCTGCAGCGCATCCGCTTTTACAGAGATCTGAAGAGGAAACACAGGACGACAAGCCTACCCCTTCATTAGCCACCAACACCACATCACCATCCCAGCCTTCTGCTCACCTTTCCCTCGGCCCACTGCATCATCCCATCGAGAGGAAGATTCGCCCGATAGATCGTAGTAGTCTTCCACCATATCGGCACGCCCAGACACAGCACTATCAACCAAAAGGAGATAACGATACGGGTTCTCCTGTAAATGTCGGATGGTTTCTCGGGAGGCGGGGCGGACGGCGCCGCGGAAGTGTCTTTGACGTCGCCGGGCGCCATTGTGCCGTTGTGATTAAGAGTTGATACGGGGATGGTGAAGAGGCTCTTATCAGAGCTCCCTGTCGATTTGGATCGATGCGTGGAGGGATGGGGAGGTTAGCTACACGACATCACGATATCACGTGAGGTCGGGGAGTCTAAGGCCCGATGCCGATGATCTGTATCTAAGGTAATGTAAGGTAGCTCATTCAAGCTTATAGTTGAATGCCTGGTATTCAATTTGTGAATCATTTCTCGTATCCATTACTCTTTTAGAGATGAATTACTCTTTTATCAGTAATTGGAAGTTTGAATAGCCAGATTGGTTTGTTGCGCTCGGTGTTGGGACCAATACACCTCAAGATTCAACCTTTACAACGCTCCAAGCCCCTAACGTCGTCTTTGTAACCCTACCAATCGAACCAAGTTTAGCTTAAACAGAAGAACAAACTCTATCCTCTAACAACCGTTCTAGCCCTTCTCTTCACTGTAATCGATCAACTGCCTCCAGCGCCGATCCAACACATCAACCCCTGCAAAGGCCGTGCTGACTGCATCTAACAACGGGCGCTATCGTTAACAGATCGCCGGGAACCATTAACGATCCCCAATCCCAATCCCATCTTTCACTACAGCCTCTGATATCTCAAAACTTCCCCAGATCCTCCCCGCATCAACTCAACTTGCTACGCCTCATTTCCAGCCGAGGCATCATAATCACATACAACCTCAATTATGACAAGGTTGCAGAAATCTAGTTCAAATGGGGCAATTGTCTCGTATTGAAGTGCCAGCTGGTACCCTTGGCGGGAACTGTAGCATTCATGAACCAACAAATGGAACTCAACGCCAAGCAGTTTTATAGCCGTTTATATAAACTCTCGGTCGTCGGTGCTTTAGTGGAGTTTGCGTTGTCGTCACCGTCCGTCTTATCGCTATCAGACCATCGACCCACGTACGTCAAACGACTTTAACCCTTTCTTCAACATCAACTCTTTCTTTTGGATAAACAACAATGCCTCGTAAGTAAATCTGCCAAATTGAAACCGAACCGGAATCTCATAGTCTAGTTCCTCTTTCAATAACCGCCCCTGCGGTCGCGGCTTCGCTAGCATACTTCAACGCCCGATCGTCAACATGGTACGACCTCTTCCTCCTGCGCTGCGTAATCACCGCCGCTTCACGAATGTACTATCGCGAATGGACCGATCGCCTCAACCTATACTACCTACTCGAAAACATAGCCACCAATTCTTCAACCTCTGATCGCGCATTACTCATATTCGAAGGGAAACGTCTGTCGTATAAGGATGTTTACGAGCAGGTGCTAAAGTATGGCCAATGGCTTAAGAACGAGGGTGTTAAGAAGGGTGATATCGTTGCGCTCGACTTCCAAAACTCAGATTCGTATATCTTTGTTTGGTTGGGCCTTTGGAGCATTGGTGCGAAGCCAGCGTTCTTGAACTATAACCTCTCTGGAGCTTCGTTGATTCATTGCTTGAAGGCTGCTACGACAAAGTTGTGTATCGTGGATCCCAACGTCGAGGAGAACGTTGGACAAGATGTTCGTGATCAGCTAAAGGACATTCGCTTCATCATCCATACTCCTGAAGTTGAAGCGCAAATCGCTGCGACAGAAGGTGTTCGCGCGCCGGACTCCGATCGATCCGAGAAGAGCCTTTCAAGCATGGCTATTCTCATTTACACCTCTGGAACGACCGGTATGCCCAAAGCTGCCATTGTATCATGGGGAAAATTGATCGTTGCTGGTTCAATGTCTGAACAACTCCTTGACCGATCAAAAGGCGACATCATGTATTCCGTAAGTCCTCACCCTTCTTCTCAAGCCAAACTAACCACCCAGTCAATGCCCCTATATCACTCCTCCGCCACAATCTTCTCCTTCAGTGCAACTCTCCTCTCGGGAAGTACCCAAGCTCTAGGCCGCAAATTCTCAACCAAGAATTTCTGGAATGAAGTCCGTGACTCAGGCGCAACGTCAATCCTCTACGTCGGCGAGACTCTGCGGTACTTACTCGCCGCACCACCACAGCACGACCCTGAAACAGGTGAATGTCTCGACAAGAAACACAACGTCAAGGTCGCTTTTGGAAACGGATTAAGACCAGATATTTGGAATGAGTTCAAAGAGCGTTTCGGTATTGAAGGAATCTGTGAATTCTACGCCGCCACAGAAGGAACCTTTGCGACCTTCAACCTTAGCAAAAACGACTACACCGCTGGCGCAATCGGTCGCAATGGCTGGGTATACAACCTCATCATGAGCTTCTCCGTCGCTTTAGTAGAAGTCGATTGGGAAACCGATCTACCCAAACGCAACCCCAACACAGGACGCTGCTACAAAGCTCGTACCGGCGAACCTGGCGAAATGCTCTTCCGTCTACCTTCAGGAAATCCATTCGGTCGCTTCCAAGGTTACTACAACAATCGCGCAGCCACAGAGGCAAAAGTTCTTCGCGATGTGTTTAGTAAAGGCGATACCTGGTTTCGCACGGGTGATGTAGTCAGATGGGATAGCGATGGACGCATTTACTTCCACGATCGCATTGGCGATACATTCCGCTGGAAGGGCGAGAATGTTTCCACCGCTGAAGTAAGCGATGCACTGTGCAAACACCCCTCCGTCAAAGAAGCGAACGTCTACGGTGTATCGCTTCCTCATCACGATGGAAGAGCAGGTTGTGCAGCGGTCCATTTATCCTCTGATCCTACTGCAGAGACAATGCAGGACATAGCTACCCACGTGCGCGCTGAGTTGCCCAAGTTCGCGAGACCGTTGTTTTTGAGAATCATGAGTGAGCTTGGCGGTGGACAGATCACGGGGACTATGAAGCAGCAGAAACATACGCTACGAGAAGCAGGTGTCGATCCAACTGGTGACAAGAGTCTTGGGGAGCTTTTTTGGCTAAATGGGGAGAGCTATGTACCTTTTACTGAAAAGGATTGGAAGGAGATTCAGGGTGGAAAGGCGAAGCTGTAAGTTGCATATAGATCGGATACCCATTGTATAGTTAGTTCATTAGCATGATTTCAAGTATCGTTGTATAGAATGGCTCATATGAAACAGGATCGAAGTTTGATGAATGTTTAACAAATGAACTCATCAGACGTGATGATAATGCTATTTACTATGAAGGGTTATGTCCATCAATGCTTCATATACGCTCCTACAAAATCCACCTCTTCTGCAGATGGTGACTGGGTTCATTACATGTCACAATATTTTCGCCTAGTCCATCCCTAACCCGCTTCATGATTCGCCTTGATCAGCTTATGATCCTGCTATGCCCAGACCAACACGCTGTTGGCCTTGTCCACTTGTGTAGCTTGGTCCCATGCCGTTTCCACCAGCTGCCGTGCCTGTTCGTTCTCTCATCCTCCTTCCCTCCATCAAGCCTCGAAGACCTCGCTTCTGTAGGCCAATTACACTACTTAGTTCACCGTTCCATACAAAGTTGTCGCGTTCACTGCCACCAATCTCCGAGGAACTCCACTCCGATCCGCTCTGGCTTGTTGTAGCAGATAGCTCATCGCTGGATGGTCGGCTCAATTGTTGCACATTGGTATTGAGCGTCAGGCCCTCTGTACGAGTCTGAAGATCCGATGAGAAGCTGTCGCCAGGGGTGTGTCCCAGAGAAAAGTCGGAAGTGTTAGTAGGCGAGCCCACAGGATCCAGAGTTCCAATGAAGAAATTAGGGTTGAGGGATCCATCAATGCCTCGGCCACCGCCAGCTGCCATGGCTGTAGCATTGAAAACAGCCGCAGCATTTCGACTGTCGAGCAAGGCGTGAAGTCGCTCGACTACAGCCTCCAATAGTCCGTCAATACGGTACGGTCGGGCGATCTGAAGTAGCGAGCAAAGGATCTGGGGGGTGCAAAGAGGAGATGTCGGAGGTGGGAGAGAGCTCGTATAGAGGAAATGAAGCAGCGCCTGGATCGTAAGATATGTGTGTGGGAGGTAAAGACATCTCGGTCGTGAGTTTGGCGGTAGTGAGTGAGGTGTAGGCGCCGCGTTGATGTTCGTTGGGTTGGCCTCATGGCTCATGGCGCCTGTGGTAAAGCTTGATGCTGCGGTGCTTGAAGGGGCACCAGAAGAGCTCAGTGATGATCCAACAGTGCTAATCATGGAAGATGAGCTGTCTGCCACCCTCGAGTTTGGTGTGATTGTGATAGCTGACGCGCGTAAGGGGTTGCTTGAGAGACCGGATCTAAGGGTCATGGCATCGCTGCCGTCCTGTGTCGCTGTTCCCTCCCGTAGAAGCTGCACGAAGTAAGGCCCCCATCGTCGTCCGACGATTCTCGAGTTGACTGGAATACGCTCGCCACCAATGCACAGAATATCCATATCGGCAAGTTCGCGCATGGCGAATGACTTCTCGCCAAGCTCCTCGCTCGCCCTGGAGTGGTATCGTCCGCCCGCTGTGTATCCTGCTTTGCGTGCCAAACTCAGACCAGGCCCAGCATAAGGGCTGCTGGCTGAGATGAAACCTGAAAGCGGACTTGTCTTGCGGGGATTGTCGTAAAAGCCAAATGCTTCCAATTCAACCATGCACACATTGGAAAAGTTGATACGTCGATGATTATAGTCATCGACGAGACTCCTTTTCCTGTTGCCCAAGATCACAAATGTGTTTCGGCGGTTCCATAAAACTCCACGATTCCAGCTTCCCTGGCTGAACACACTTCCTCCGGCATCGATACGGCTCCATGTCAAGGTTCGCAGATCCAGAGCCCAAAGCGCATACTCTTGTCGAGAGGAGGTTAGGTACGTGCCACTGACGACAAAATGGGTATCGATAACTCCGCCGTTCGGGAATCGCAACCCTGGTGGTGAATAGTTGCCTGACATTGGCCTCTCTGTAAGAGTACCGTCTGGCGCCCGGATTTGTAGCTCGAGCTTAACGTCCAAGAAGTTGTAGTTACAGTAAATCAACATCGAAGCCCCTGGTTCGCGAGCTTCTTGGCTGATGCCTCCATCGTGGCGTTGCATACCGTTCGATTGTCGTCGGCCGAGTTTAGCAGCCACGGAAGGTGGAAGAGGGGCAGTCACACTCCTATATGCGCCCCAGCTTCTGTCCAGTGGCTGTGTTGAGGTCCATTTCAGGCTTCGCAAGTTGAAGACGCTGATTTGCTCAATATAGTTGTTCCTGCCATCCTGTCCACCAACAATGACCATTTCTGCACCACCTGAACCATCAATATTAATGCCGATTCGGCCCTCATTAGGGTTGCCAGTCGAAGGATTATGTTGTAGAGCAGAAAGAGGAGCGCGGTGCGAAGAAAAGGTGGCAGATGAAGGAAGAATACAGGCGCAATGGGCGTAGCGGCCCTGGGGAGGGTCTTGTGTCGGAATAAAGGTCCAGGCTCTGGTATTGACGTCGTAGATGTAGATATCAGACATGACAGTGATTTCGGGTTGCTGTTGGTCGCCACCAGGAGGCTGGTTAGGGGCAGGTGACATGCCACCGTAACAAACCATCTTGGTGTCACCCAAAGCGCACATGGAATGGAAGTATCGAGGTGGTGGAACGTCGCCTGTTGTTTCCAGCTTCGTCCAGTGTCGACGAATCAGATCCAGCTCGTACATATCCGATGTTAGAGGAGCAGGCCGACTTCTTGACAAAATCCGGCCTCCAAACACATAGAGCTTGTCGCCCAGGATGGTAGTTGTAGCTCCGACTAGGGCATGGGGCTCACGTCCAGTCGTTCGGTGAACATTGCACATTAGACCAGACAAATGTGTTGAAGGGCCATTGGAAGGTCCGCCTACAGGAGTTGCCCGCTGAGCGACGTTGGGCGATGGACCAGCAGAGGCTGATCCATTACCTCTCGGTTTCAGGCCGTCGCTTTGCTCTTGTGAGTCATATCTGGAGGCACTCGACACACTGCTCATGCTATTATTGGCCTCGTGGGCGCCATATGGGTGCTGCGGTGGCGCAGAGCTCGACTCCATAGTGCTTGATCGGCTATCAAAGAAACTTTCTGTCTTCGGGGGTGGTGTCGGTAGTGGTGAGGTCGAAGGTGACGGATCGAAGAACTTGGGTGAAGGAAGCTGCCCCTCTGGCACACTAGGTAGATTGGGGGAGGTCGAATCTTGAGGATGTATAGATTCTTGATACGGCGGCGACCGCGGTAGAGGCTTCGACAGGCTATACTGAAGTGTCAAGTTTCGAGCATGCTGAGGAGGTGCTTCGCTTGCGGGGGGTGCACTCGAGGTGGAGGAATGGGCGGAGTGTAGACTTCCGGATGAGCTCTTTAAGTGCAACCGCGAAGGACTTCTCGAGAGCTTGACCGAAGGTAGCTTTCGAATTCCTCGATAGACGCCAGCAAGAAGATCGGGGGTATATCGGCCGGTCGGCTTTTCGTCGTTAACGAGATCGGGGAAACGAGAAGGAGGTTCGTCGCCTGCTGAATCCTGACGGATTGTTAGTTCTGGAGAATCAACCATGATGCTTTGCTTGAGGATCGTAAATAGCGAAACATGAGGCGATTGAAGTGCAACAGTTTGCGGTGGGCGGGGAGGAGTAAAGGAGCTTGAACAAAGGGCTGACCAAATAGGAAGTAGACGCAGCAGCAGTAGTAGTAGTCGAGGACCCAGGCCACAGACAACGGGAGCCAAGGCAATGGAAACGCCCGAGAAGTTGCGCTGGAGATCGTGAGTTCGATCCGGTGAGAAGAGAACAGGGGCGTCACCGCCAAAGACTGGGTCCCGAGGTCACTTCACGACAGGGCCAGGCCAGATGGACAGGGCCAGGGAGGGGGTTGCGAGGAGCCGGACGCTGATCAGAAAACGTGGAAGGACTGAAGCGTTCGTCAAGGTCACGTCAACGAGATACAAGGAGCACTAAACGAGGAGAGTAGCGGGCGGGCGGATAGAGTCGTGGCGGTTGTTGGTCGCGGGGGAAGAGGCTCCGTCTGGAGACAGGACCGAGATGGTCAACCAAAGGAGGATAAGAACGACAGGGACGGGGCGGGACGGACACGACAAGACAGGAATGGACAAGGGCAGGGCCACGCGGTGGAGGCCAGGGAAGACGAAAAAAGGCCAAGGGACAGAGGAGGAGACGATGGAGACGGAAGATGGCGTACGTACGTACAGTAGATGCTGGAAGGCCAAGGCTAGGTCGTTAATTTCGTGTGAGTCGCAAGGAGAGAGAGAGAGAAAACTGGTGATGTACGGATACGGATAGGGAAGCGGTAGGGTTCAGGAGGTTGGAGAAAAAGAACGATCCAGTCCAGAATCAGAAGCCGTAAACGTAACCGTAACCGTAACCCAAGTCACCTGCAGATATGCAATGCAAGGCGAGCAGTGAGTGGCACGCACCACGCACGGCACAGGATGTATGGCTCCCCTCTCCCGTCTTTTTTTCTTTATTCCTCCTTGCGTGGTGACTGGGCCGGCATATGCCAGGGACAAAGGCCCTGAAGTCGTGATGAAGGGGATTGAACCAATGCAGTGTCAAGGTCAAGGTGGAAAGACTGGAGTTGACAAGGGGACGACCATTTGGCAGCTGAGTGGGGTGCACAGACACCAAAAGTCAAGGAGAGGGGTTTGTTTTAGAGAGCTATTAATAAAGCGAAATGGAACCACTTCGAGACATCCTTTGACCGTCCATCCATCGATTCGCTATCGTGCCCTTCGCTTTTAAATAATTGTTTCGCTAAGATAAGTACTCCCAGTTCTAGAGAAAGAAGGAAGTAATCCATTTAATGACTTGTCCCAGAACTGTCCTAACCATTGGGAACCATTGGCTGAAGTCCTGCTCTAGAGATTAGTACTTGCTTGAGTTTGTCTGAATGGGAACTTATGTGAACACTACCGATAAGGCCTCGAAACTTGAGAATCTAATCGAGAAAACGAGAGAACCATCTAGAGAAAAGCGTCTTATTTTGTGCCAGGAGAGCTAAAGAAATTAGAGACTTCAAATAATATGGAATTTAGGTGCTCTTGCCAGCTTTCTTCAGCTCTTTCTTTTCTTGACGCTCCTCCTTCATCCATGTCCAGATTTGGTCTATCCGTTTGTCTCTTGGTGCTATAGCTTGACGAGTACATTGGCGTCGTTGGCGTCGTCTCGCATGTATGTTCCTGGTGGGACACGGTTGAACTAGTGGTTGAATTACGGAGCGAATCGTGAATGGTCGTAGCACCGCAGATCGGACAGTTCCGAAGATAGCCATGGTAATGGAAAGAATAAAGCGAAGAGTTATTCTAGTTGTGCGAATTGTCCGCGTGATAGAATACGTTTTAATGAAAGTTGTACTGGTAGTCTGAATGATGGATGCTGCTGATGATGATGGAGAAAAGAAAAGTGGACCAGAGCCACAGGCTTGGTTTCGGATACAGGTGACATGATAAAGCTTCTGGAACCGAATCCTTGAGAACGAGATCGACTATGACGACAAAGGGGTTTCGATGGGGATGTTTCAGATAGACCACGTTGTGAAAACTCCCGCGGAGATATTTTTTCCTCTCTTTGGAAATTCCGTCTGCCTTCTTTTCTGTTGATACGTTGCTAGATTCAGTAGTCGAGGTAACATGACATTCTGGTCAAGCTCTTCGAGTTGGGACGAACCAACCAATGATACCCTCCATTCCAGCGACTGCATAATCGACCCCACTGCGGCACATTTGCAAGCGAATCGCCCAACACAACCCTCCTCCACTGCCACTGCCCTGGACCCTTAGACCTGTGCTGACTGAGCACTAATGGAGACACAAACACAAACACGCGGCTCAGGGGGAAAGAACTAGGATCGACATAATGAATACCTGGTAATAATAGCAAGCACTTTTATTACTATAGCTCCAGGTCTTATAGAAACGGCTTGTCACCGCTTCGTCCTTAATGTTAAAAAATCATGGTCAAGGAGAATTATCGTCAAGGGTCAATTCTGAACCATCAGCTCGGTCCCAAGGTTCTAACCGCGTTAAATCGACGGGGACCCCCTAACAAAATAATTGAATTGGCAGCGCCTAGAAGGCTAGTGGAAGGAGCTGGGCTTTTCAGCGACATGGGGTCCCCTGTTTTGAACCCAGATAGCTGGGTTCGTGAAATGTCATCACCAACCAACATGGGCAAGGAGACAACTTGTCAAGCTCGTTCATAAATTGTCAATTGCGCATAAACCCAATGGATGAATTCTTGTTATTTGATTACTCCCCAATTTGAAACCCCAGTGACATTCTGTGCTTAAGGTGGCTCCAGGATTAAGTTCCCTCTAACGTTAGATAGGGCGAAGCAAAAACCACAAATTTTCCTTCAAAGCTGAGTTTATACAGACAACACTAGCATCATTCGCAGGACATCTCTCAAACCCATGACGCTTTAGAAGCAAAGAAATATCTGACTAGGTTGATCTAAAGCTCCACTAAATTACACTAAACTGCTATACATGCTTTCGTGGTTTAGGATATGCCTAGGGCCGTAGTATTTATAACGTTCCACCTTAGTTGAGAACGATGGTGCTGCTTTTCCACAAAGCTTTCGATCCTTATACCTTCCTCTATTTCTTTGCCGGTACCATAGCTGGTATTTCACCTCTGGGGTATTTCTGCTCTTTCACTGAACTTCGAGAAGGATCATACGTGCCATGCATTAGTGCTCAGTCTAATCCTTGTGAGGCAACATATACAAAAATCAGTGAATGACAACATGAGGAGCCACAATTGGGACGATTGAGGTTAATCGACCTGCTCGGGCCGTAGATTCAGATAGGGTCAAATGTGGGGATACAAGAGCGCGACCTTTCAACGGCGTCCGTTGAGGATATTCTGGGCTGGTGATTAGTGATTTACCAGCCGTGACGCTGTTCACAAGCATCCCCAAACCCGCCTCTCCTTGCTAACTTATCACTAAGATCCGTGTCTTAGTCCATGATTTTCTCTAAAGATTGCCTCTTCAGACAACTGTGCTCTTTTCCCCAACCGTATCATAAATACATGCCTCGAGATGGTGATGATACCAATGCTAGGTGCAGACGGAACGGCATGCCACTAGCGGGACCTTGACTCGAAGGCTTCGAGCCTCCCCATAGATCACCATCGCCCTGCCGCCATGGCGGATCTGCCCCGTTTCCGAAGTTCGTTTGCTAGGTCCGGTCCAAAACACCAGATCTGAATGTGTGGAGATATTGGTCCGGTCAGTGGCTGGTCAACAGACTTGCGATTCGACAAGAAGAAACTATCTAACTACCACGTACTGTTTGCTGTAATAGTTAGTTTCAGTCTCTAATGACCTAGATATATAATAACGTGTGCTATGTGATTTGAATGAAGTAGTTGTGGCTGCTTATGCCACGCTATTATGATCAAGCAAATAACAAGGATACAACACGAACTGGCGCTAACATGCTTCTACGGACCGGATGCAATATCTTCGATGAACCTCGAGGTACTTTATATCGTGGAATAATGTAGAAGTGAAGGTTTTCCTCCGCTGATGACTTGAGCTTGAATGCTCTGTTTGCGTTATCTCTTTGAGGTAGCCATCAAGGGCTCTTGATGCCTTCAACGAATAGACATCTGTGCCAAATCAGAGCAGTTACGAGCTGCAAATTAATTCCATAGAGTCACTGTTTTATTTCAGGGTAGTGAATCCTACGCCGATAAAGCAAGAGTCACAGCCCTGAAGAGGAAATGAAACCATGGACCACATCGGGCTTGGTCAATTGTCATCGCAGACGCCTCGAAGGGAGCCTGCTACATAGCAGGGATTTGGTTTGTTTCTTGTTTTGTATCATATAACTGACGGCTTATTCCCTTGGCACCTCGTGCATCTGTGACGGTTATTTGGATGATAGACGATCCTTATGCTTACCGGCGGCTCAACGAAGCTCTGAGTCAGCTGTGGCTTTCTCGGTTCGGAATTTCATGCTTTTAGATCAATCTCTAGCTATAATTCATACGATTGTGAGTGCCTTGTGCGAGGATGCCATATGAAGTAGCAAACAAGACTGGCTGGGTTGTCGCAGCAGACATGATATCTGATAGCTACAGGTTAGCTCAGCCCAGACCTAGCAATTGAACAAAGTCCACTAGGCAACTGTATTGAGATCCTAGATTCTCGTCCACGAGAAGGTGATCATAATTCGATATTGGTGGTCGCGATGCTACCTATCAACGGTACCTACCATGATGAGCCTCGTAGGTGCTGTGTTATCAAAGTGCATGTTGTCCCACCTTCCAATTACGACACTGGCTCCCATATAATGTGGTCTCACTCACTTTCAACCCCGCACTCGTCACCACCAACACCATCATCACAAAATGCCCGTGTCAAAGGAAGTAGTCCATGATATCCTCAAGGCGATCCCAGCCCGCATCCGCGGTCCAGGCGGTGCTGTCGCCGTTCTCTCAGATGGAGCCCTCGTTGATCAGCGCGTATGGGGTTACGCCGACTTCAACCGCAGAATCCCCATGACGGATGATACACTGCTTCCCATATGCTCGATCTCAAAGCAAATGCTCTGTGGATTGGTCGCAGACCTAGAAAAGAACCCCACGCCGAAATTGGCGGAGAACGGAGATGCGAAGGCTCAGTTTGAGGAGAAGTTGAAAGAGATTCTTCCAGAGCTTGCCAAGACTGGGGAGTTGAAGATTGACCATTTGTGTAACAATCGATCTGGCATTCGCGACTACTGGGCTATTACGCTACTATGGGGTGCGAAGCCTGAGGACCCTTACTCGATTGCTGAGCACAATGAGAAGGTGTTGAAGACGATCAAGTCGACCCATTTCACACCCGGAATGGAGTACTCTTACTGTAACACCAACTTCAACATTGTAGCCCGAGTCGTCGAAGCTACTACCGGGGAGTCGCTCTCAGATCTCCTCAACGCACGCATCTTTGGGCCGGCCGGTATGAAGACTGCTCAGCTTGGTGCAGATACGGCGAAACTCCCACCGCCTTGCGTTGGATACGAGGGCGATGAGGACAGAGGTTATATCCCTGCGGAGAACCGCATCGAATGGGCTGGCGATGCAGGTATCATCGCTTCACTCGGCGACATGATCGCTTACGAGTCGTTCCTCGATAGCAGCCTGTTCGATCCCACCAGCTGGTACCGCGCAATCTTCAAGCCTACGTCTTTTACAGACGGTGTTCCTTCGATATACTCCCAGGGTCTTGGCCACAGTCAGTGTGGCAGCATCAGCTTCATGATTGAACATGGCCACCACTGAAAGACGCTCTTCTGGGACATGAGCTCGATAAAGTCTGAAACCACGAAGAGCACCGCCGTGACCAATTCCAGACACGCTGCCATACTGACTGTGGCC
>JABSTL010001334.1:0-50180 GCA_013759095.1 Fusarium sp. NRRL 29148 | reverse complement strand
CAAGTATACCGGTAAACCGTATCCGTCACTACAGCCAATGCAGTTAAGGATCGCCACATGCTAGATCTGAGATTGAGATGCGGGTGACATGAATGCATTGGGTAGTAGGTATGACATGTTGCATCTTTTCGGCCCTTCCCCAGCCTGGGGTTATAACACGCAGATCCGATGTCGACCAATCAAGAGACGACTTTTACTCGGATCAGTCTCACTCCGGATTCGGAGTATAATCTACTGCACGAAGGCGTGCGCATGATGGTGATGATATGTAATGAGAGAGAGCATTAGATCCTGTTCAAATTACACGATGGTTGCATTGGGATTGCATTGGGATGATGAGACAACGCAGGGAATTACGCACAATGACACATTCTCATCGTCTCACTTGAGAAGAGGTGTTGGCGAGACATGATACTATGCACAAGTTCTATGATAAAACACGCTATGTTGCTGATGAAATTTCTCCAACAACAATCTTCAATCACAAACATCGTCCAAATTCAGCAATGGCAGAAGTTACTAAGTGAGCTCTCCTACATCCCCCCTTCAACAGAGCAGTATGTAACATTTGCCACAAGACCAATCTACACAACATCCTACAAAGCCCATCCCAGCGAGAGGATGAAGGCAGCTACTTGGGCGGGCACAAGATCTATCGAGCTGACCAGTGTTCCCAAGCCCATCATCACTGCGCCCGCCGATGCCATCGTGCACGTCACCCACTGCACCATTTGCGGGTCAGATCTGCACATGTACAACGGCGACCTGAATAAGGTCATGGAGAAGGGCCTTATCATGGGCCACGAGGCCATCGGCATCGTTGAAGACGTCGGGCCGCAGGTCAAGACCCTTAGCGTAGGAGATAGAGTTATCATCCTCCCTGTCATTGCATGCGGGGACTGCTTCTACTGCAAGCGGAAGGAGTTCTCGCTCTGTGACCGCACCAACCCCTCCAAGGAGCTGGAGCAGATGTATGGTCATCGCCTGTCGGGCATCTTTGGGTACTCCCTTATCACGGGAGGATATCCCGGAGATCAGGCAGAGTACTGCCGCGTGCCCAACGCTGACCTCACCTGCGTCAAGGCCCCCAAGGACATAGAAGCTGACAAGCTCGTTGGTCTCGCCGACGTGACTCCTACCGCCTGGCATGGCAACGAGCTGGCCGAGGTAGGCAAGGGAGATGTCGTCGGTGTCTGGGGCTGCGGCGCCGTTGGGCTGTCGATCCAGCGTCTAGCGAAGCTGCGTGGCGCCAGTAAGGTCTATGCCATTGACAAAGATGAGCACCGTCTCGACCTAGCCAAGTCGATGGGCATGATTCCCATCAACGTCAAGGAGCACTCTGATCCTGCTGACTACATCTTGTCCATTGAGCCGCACGGTCTGGACCGCGGCATTGAGGCGAGCGGTTTCAGGAGCACTAACTCGACTACTCATGCTACTATGAGAGCTTTGGGGGTTGAGGGAGATAGCTCGGACACGGTGAGCGCGGCTATCAAGGCGACGCGTAAGGGAGGAAATGTCGCGTTGATCGGCGACTTTTTCTACAATACTAACAACTTTCCCATTGGAATGTTGATGGAAAAGGGCATCACCCTGCGAGGAGGACAGCTGTACGCCCAGAAGGTAGCATGCCTACCCTACGTGTTATGCAAGGGTACTAAATGTCTTGCAGTACTTTCCCCTTCTTCTGGACCTTGTCGTCGAAGGCAAATACGATCCCTCTTTCATGTTTACCCATCATGGTACAGTAACCTTCACACATTTGCCAATCGTAGTGGTCTAACTCTTCTTCCTTTGCAGACAAGTTTGAGAATATCCCCAAGAACTATGATGCCTTCTTCAGTCACAAAACCCCTGGCGGATTGAAGGTTTGTCTCTCAACTGCCTTTGGACGAGCACAGGGTGGGGGTTCAGTTTGAACATGATGAGTTAAGGAGGGGTTCATTTAATCAGGAGAGCCATGACTACAAGGCGAGTATCTATACGAGTTTAGCACTATACTTGTTCTTTAAAAAGGGCTAAATAATAATACTATTACTGTTGGGCTATCTTGCATAATGATCAACAGGCCTCTAACAGAGGAACCTTTTTCTCTGCAAGCCACTTATTCACCTCAATAACTGTGTTCTCTCATAGTCCTTTCACCTGTCGATCATCGTTAGAAAGAGGATTAGGTTCCTCTAACTTTCCTACTGGAACCAAAAACTTCCCCTTGTACTTCAGCGCATCCTTCTTTACCTCTGTCGCCGTGGCTGCGAACAATGAACTGGCAGCGCCCTGCTCAGCGGTCAAAACGGACGCCTGAGCTATAGCCCTGACTAGAACATTAATGATAGCCAGCACACCCTCAGTGAGTACCTCACCAGGATGAACAGCGATGCACGTAATAGGTAGGTTTTGTCCCTCTAATCTCTCTTGTAGCTGCTTTGTGAACAGCGCCACTGCTGCCTTGGATACAGCGTACCGAATCATGTCGAATCCAAACATGAACCTTCCGAGAAATCGCCACTGCCATGGATAAGACAAGACTGGATTGTTGAAATATTCTGGCGAGTCGAAGTTGAACTTGAAATTAGCTGGGAGCATGCTAATACTTGCTGTAGAGCTGAGGTTGACGATCCTAACGTCAGCGTCAAGATCCTTGGTAGCGGCTTTGAGGAGAGGTAGAAGTCTGTTGACGAGAACGAAGGGTCCCATATGGCTGTGCGCGTTAGCTATCAGTTGAAATGGGCAACTGGGTTGTACATACTTGGCCACCATGTGTTGTTCGTATTTTCCATCAACCAACATGGTAGATGATGTTGAAGCAGCCGCGTTGTTAACTTTAGCATCGTTAGTTATTGTGATGCACATAGAATGACTCAAGCATACTCAGAATATGTAGTTTCGTCTCCCTTCTCTGGAGATCGTTGACAGCATGGTCGATGCTAACAGGATCATATAGATCCATCACCAAGTACCCAATATTGCGAGGATTGATTCGAGCGTCTTTTACGAGCTTGTCTCTTGCTTGCCGTGCTCGCGGTTCACTTCGCGTTGTTAAGTACACCTTTGCTCCTTTCCGAGCCAGGAACCTAACTGTCTCAAGTCCAATACCAGAGCTAAAACTGCGTCAGCCGCGATACTGGATCCCTGCAAAGGAGCTAGTACATACCTGCCTCCAGTCACGACAGCGACTTTGCCATTCAGATCTGGCATGCTCGTGGGGGGGTTCCATTGCTGTGTCGCCATTGTATGCAATCTTGCTGACTGCTGATAAAGCCGAGATAGGATTAAGCGCGAGGACTGGAAGGATGACAAATTACTGGTGAGGGCCCTTCTGCAGAGTAAAGACATATTCAAACCATCGCTGGTGCTTTACGTTTGCCAGACGTGTATGTCCCCTCCCTCATGTGGCCCCAGCACGGAATTTTATTTTATTTTACAGTAACTAACTATATGGTCCACAGTAGGTATAAGTGTCGCACTAACGATGGTTTAACTTAGTATCTCCGATCCAACTCCGCCAGCCTCCATCTCATCTCCACTGCTCCTCCGCAACGAAATACCACTCTAGCCCAGTATCATCCATTTCTTCTCCAAGTTATTCAAACACATCCACAATGGGTCGCAAAAGCAAGCAAAAGTCATGCTTCGCGTGCGTCGAGACCAAGCGTTGCTGCGACAAGCGATATCCCTCATGCTCACGCTGTCTCGATCGCGAGTCGGTCTGCACTTATCCACCACCGCCAAGACGACATGCTCTTGACTTCACTGAGGCTGAAGCTGTTCCGGACATGGGGTTCGGAAATATCTGGACTCCTGCGGCTGGTGCGAATAGTCTGGCGTTGGTTGGAGAAATGCCCGAGCCATGGCTTCTGGATCCTGTCTTCAGCGCCAGTCTGAATTGTCCCTCGATACCGCCATGGACGCCCTCATTATCAGATCCATCATCACTGCCAGGCTCATCCTCCAGTGGAATACCTGAGGCTTCAAATCAGCTCACGCATACATCCCGGGACTTGGGCTGGTTTCTTGGACCTCAGGCATGGACCATAGGATATCACTACAACGCCCCGGATGTGATACCTCCAGCTTCCGCTTTCACCAATTTCATCCGCGGCTTGCAGAATTGGTTATCCCGGTTTGCCAGGACGGGGCACAGCCCGTTTATCGACCGACATCTCTACTCCGACTCCGGATATCCGCAATGCATCCAAGACGCGTACTCGGCGTGCGTCATCTCCAGCTCTGCCACAAGCGAGAATGAAACCATTGTCAATGCAATCTCTGCTATTCATGTCACGAACCTACTCAACACTCAGCCAGCAAGAGGTGCAAGTATTATCTCCACCAGGGACCATCTTGCCCGCACTCAAGCTCTTCTTATTCATATCCTCCTCGCGCTGTTCTCTTCCTCAATTGAACGTCGTGCAAGAGGTGAGAATCTCATCAGCCTTCTCCACGCGTGGAAGAATCAGCTATGGGATTCTGCAACAAATGATAGTAAACTTGCCTCGCCACTGCCGATCTTGGCGACTTCTAGCGGAACAGCTGTCGGGGAACTAGACCCTGTCCCCAGCCTGTACCGCTCGTTCATTCTGTCCGAATCCATTCGACGCACTGGTCTGCTGTGCAATATGGCCACTGGTGTCTACAGCGGTCTGAAAGGCAGTAACATACAGTCATGCGGCGGCGACATGCACATTACAGCACAAGCCAAGTTCTGGGAGGCTTCTTCCTCTGCACGCTGGGAGGCTGTTGCTCGAAACACAGATCCATTGTTTATTTATTCGTTGAAGGGCCAGATGCTGCTAGATCGTGGTGTTGGTGCTGCACAAGTTGACGAGTTTGCGCGGCACTTGTTCACCATTATGTGGGGTTTAGAAAAGGTTGAGACCTGGGCTGTGAGATCGGGAGATGAGATTTCCGTTGTATACTAGAGTGACAAAAATCGTCGTTCAAGTCATCCACACTCGGATCATTGTAAACCTCAACAATCCTCCGTCATGCTCCCAATTATTCTTCAGAGTCGTGGTCAGACAGTATTATCTATACTGCAGGGGGGCGTATACGAGACGGCTGAAAAAATGTATATTAAGCCTTCGCGCATCCAAGAGCCCCAGTCTACCTCTGGAAATCTCTGTGATAACCCAACAATTCTCAGGGTCACTGGGGGATGCACTGTCTCCACCCGGACACCAGGCGCACTCCTGTCGGCCTTCTCGGACTAGAGTCAACGGGACCACTCCGATTCATCTCCACCGTACATCCGCGCCAACTCCACGCTAGGTCCACGGGCCTTCATACATTGATTCTAAGAATTTTCGGCAATACTCTGGCTCTGTTTCTATGCGGACCAGACGGCAACTGGTATATTTTCCAGGCTTACCGGAGTAAGGATATGGAGTGACATGCGGAGTTGGAGGAAAGTGACCTCATCGGATAATGAGGTATGAAGAATCTCATGATCAATGAGCATAAAAGCTGATTATAGTCTTGAGTTTGAATGCTTTCCAACCCATCTATCACCTCTTCATCATTTTTCCATTGTCCAGCACCCAGTCAACCAAAATGTCGACCAAACAAGATTCTCTCCTTCAGTGGGTCACCAAGCTCAACGAAACTCTCTTCATTCAACCCAAGGATGAAATCGCCATCAAGGCTATAGATAAACAGGTTGATCAAAGCCTTGTCACCAAGTAGGACCACTCGTTCATGACCCTTGAGACAGTATATCTGACCTGAGGCACACCAGGATCAACCACAACGTATACACCTACGACCAGTTCAAAGGTGGTCTCCTCCACGTCCGTGGCTCAACTACAGCTGTTCAAGACGAATTCACTGAGATTCTCACGTGGGAGGATACAGAGAAAGGAGATGGCGTCGTAGCTGTCTTAAGCAAATGGAGGACCAAGCATAAGGAAACAGGCGAGGAGACGAAGAAGACGAATGTGATGCTCTGGGAGGTCAAACTCATTGATGGGAAGAGAAAGCTTACCGGATAGACCGAAGTGGAGGCTATCTAAGTTAAATTGCTTTCGTGTCGGTGTTGGAGATGCTGTCGAGATGGCAGTTATAGCTTACATTCCCTTAATGGATCCACCTCTGGGTAACATGTAGATTCTGAGGACCTATTACCTTATATAAATTCACGCTCAATCACAGCAACGGATCAAAGTAGTAAATAAGTAATTATCAAGATATGCTGTACTTCGTGTCTGTAGTACAGAGCATACTACACAGAATAGAATTTTTAGTATGTCCCAAGTAACTTTCCCCCCTTGTAGGCACAATCAGGTACCAACTCTTTAGTAAGCTCCGCACTTGTTGCGACTGACACAAGATCCGGACTAATAAATCTTATTAGCAACAGTCGTCAATGAAACGATTTGGACTAACTCACTTGGCTTCGAATAGTACCCTCCTTGCAGAAGCAGCCAGGAACGCACTGCAGGGTGCACGGTCGGGGCTCAGGCTCATTGCAAGTTAAAGGGCAGGCCGTGCCGCATTCAAAAAACTGTTCATCCTATGGATTTGTGTTAAATGCAGAAACAAAGTGGAGGAGAGAAATGCTTACAGCCTTGCATTTCGGAGTAGTAGCGGCAGGAATGGCAATGGAGCCAGCGACGAAGAGGGCGATAAGGGAGAGAGAGTACTTCATTTTGAGTGAATGATATATAGATTGTATGATATATAGATTATTTGAAGTAGATGAAATTGTGAGTGAGGTTGTGAGGGTGAGGAGCAGAGAATAAGAAGCTCGGAAGCTACGGAATCATAGGTCTTATATAGAGTTTATTCCTGTTACATTCACATGCCATCTGATCAATCCTTCTTGGAAACGGATGTTTAAAGTTTTCATCGAAGTATACGCCGCAATAAGACACGATATTCAAGGACCCACTAATGCCAAGATGGTCAAGAGACCTCGTGAAGTGAGGAATGATATGATGGCGTCATAGGTAGTTTATCAGTTGCAGGGCGAGTCTTCAAAATTCATCAACTTATCTAGATACTGTCTCGTCTCGAGGATAGCTTCCGGCCTGGGATTCAATATTCAACTCTCTTAAACAGCTAAACTACAAGAATCGGTATGTTTCTCTGTAGTCAACCATTTAGCACAGCCATGACCAGATGCAACATTGAGGAAATATGGATTCTGCACTGCCCCACTTCACCCACTGAATAAGCCGGTAGTGGCCGCCCCGGCCGAGATGTTGATCATGCCGGCATTGAGCCTCTTAGGTAAGATGCTTAATTTTCTACTACACTGCAGCTCGTGTTTCTGCAAGGGGAAAAATTTGCATCTCGAATGACTTGCTCATTTGATTTCAAATGAACTTTTGCTTATGCAGTATACTCAATCAGGGAGTTTGCAATCAGACAGGAAGTCAGAGCGTAGTGGCGCGAAAGAGATTTTTCTCAGGGTCGAGTATTTTCACGCCCAGAAACATTTAGTCAAGAAGGAACACAACTTGTAGTATTTCTCTGTATCATGCTATGACCACAGCGATCATATTATATATATGTTTTGACTATCTTCAAACTCGTAACTCCGATATGCCCTATACTCGCTGTACACCTTTTGGTGTCGTTCATGTAGCCTTGAGCCCGTTTGATTTCCTTATGGATCGCTCTTGTGTCCTTGTTATGGACTTATAGGAGGCACAGTGGTTCAAAGTCGCAAAGGGCTTTATTGATGGGCACGACCTCAGTGGCCAGCGAGATGAGATCGCCATCTTCAGACAGATCAACCAGATCCGAGCAAGGTCGGTAATCCCGATTATATTGGTCTCTCCGTTCAAAGACTTCGACTTTCGGCTTTGGCTTGTTGTTTACATGAGACCAGGTCTCGTTTCCAGTCGCAGCCCACATCGCCTCTCTCTCTAGTTCGGTGTGCTTGGGGGCCGGAGGCCCGTACAACCCATCCCAGTTTTGCTTGGGTGGTTCCTCATAGGTAGACTTTGGCAAGTCTGAAGCGCTCACTTTGCCGTTGTAGAGCAACTTGTACCCCACGTATCTGAACCACTCCAAGTCTCGCGTCAAGAGGCGCCCCTTGCCATGCAGCTGCCAGTAAAACGGCCACGACTCATGCGCGGCCTTTGTGTCGCCAGACTTGTACAGCTCAAAGACGGGCTCCAGAGCAGCAGCGAGCTCGACGTCAGGAGTCTTGATGATCTTGCTGTTGGGCCGGCCTGTCCCAGCGCTGTATTCGTGGAAGCGCTGGACCTGGCGGGCGAGGAGGCGGGTCTTTTGGTCGGTGGAGAGAGACATTTTGGAGGGGGTGAAGGTGTTGGTGGGGGAGAGAGTTGGGTAGCGAAAGCAAAGATATTCTTGCTTGGGATAAGATGGGAGAGAAAGGTGATTTTTGATGTAAATGAGAAGTTTGTATGAAGACTTGAAGAAAGTAAGTCTAGAAAATACTGAAAGTAATAATTAAAGGAAAGAAAATCCAGGAGACTGGAGCTAGGAAGCCGGCTATTTATAGGGAGAAAAGATCATTTTGACTTTTATTGTTTAGAAAACTTGCTCGTTATGAAGAAGCTAAATCGCTGAAGCTTTATGTGTTACTGGCTTTATTTTCGTATCTTCATGTGTCGAATCGGAGTCTTATTGTGCATGCACCGTAAGCTTTCTTGTCACGACGGCGAATACAGTTAACCTTTAGAAACAATACTGGCAATCTGGACTTTGAATTGTGTGCTTAGAACTGCACTCTTGTTTGATTCGACAACACTGCATTTTTCACTTCTAGGTCCGACGTGAAAATGGCTGCCAATACAGTTGGTGAAGCACTCCCAGATAACTAACATCTAACTCATCAGCAAAACTTATCCAGATCTTGCAAACGTCATTTCATGGTTCCAAAGCTTACGGGGTCATTCTATGATCACTATTCGTAAGTCTTTTAACTAAGTTTGAGTCTTGACTGGCTGCAACATACTGTTTAGTTCAAGACTCACTTCGACCGCCGAGAAGTCAAAAGACTGGTTCGCGAATCAAGATAAGATAAATTCCAAGTATTGAGCTATGCTCAAGGTAGAAGTAATACAACATAGAAAGGTAAGAAGAATAACAACGGATCCCACCAAGTCATTCCCGACCAACCTATCACCCATCACCATCAATTGGCCCCTCAAAACCTAGATCGAACACATCCCTTCCCACTCATCTTCCGACCCTTCCCACAAGTACACTTCTTATCCGCCCAAACAAGGTTCCCATTATCACAAACACACTTGCTCGCATACCCATCCCAACTCGCCGCATCTCCACAATCAACAGCACACTGATTCCTCGACCAACCCTTGCCATCAGGGCATCCACACGTCTTATCATCTGCATCAAACACCTGACCCTTCTTATCACAAACACACGTATCAGATCTCGAGTTATACGACGCGTAGTCTCCACAGTCGGTGATACACTCCTTGCCACTCCAGATTTTACCGCCTGTGCATCCGCAGTTGAGGGTAGTTGGGTTAAAACTCTGGCCCTTTTTGGGACAAATGCAGGTTTGGGACTTCTTATGCCATGTCGCGAGTTTGCCACAGTCGATGTGGCACTGTCCGTCGGACCAGACTAGTTTATCGGGACAAGAGCATGTTTTTGCGGCACTGTCGAAATTCATGCCATCTTTGTTGCACACGCAGCCTTTGGCGGCGTTGCTCCAACATGCGTCAGAGCCACAGTTCGAAGTGCACATCTTGCCGTTCCAGCGCGTATCAGTAGGACACGTACAACTCTTGTCTTCATTGAACGTCTGGCCAGCCTTTTTGCAGACACAGATGTCATCTTTATCGTAAGCGTGTGAACCGCAGTCTTTCTTGCAGTCCTTCTTGATGGGTTTGTAACCATCCTTGCAGACGCACTTTTTATCGGATAGGACGGTGTTGGGCTGAGCACAGATACAGTTGCCTTCGGGGTCGCGGGTTGAACCGTCGGAGCATTTGGGTGTGCATTTTTCTTTGATGAGTTCGTTGCCGTGTTTGCAGGTGCAAGTGTTCTTAGAGTCTAGCTCAGCGAGGGTGTCGTCGCAGATGCAAATTTCTTTGTCGTTGCGGGTGGAGCCTTTGGGACATTCGGGCTTGCACTCGCCGCTGACGATCTCGTAGCCATCAGTAGTGCATTTGCATGTTCCATCCTCTTGGCGAGTGCTTTCGTCAGGGCATCCGGGCTTACACTCTCCCTTCACTATCTCAAAGCCATCTCCATCGCATTTGCAACTGCCGTCATCTTGGCGGCTTGAGTCTTTAGGACACTGTGGCACACAAATTCCCTTTACAATCTCGTAGCCGTCTTGGTTACACTTGCAGGTATCGTCCTCTTGTCTAGTCGATTTATCGGGACAGGTAGGGGTGCAGACATTCTTGATTATCTCGTAGTTATCCTCATCGCACTTGCAGGTGTCATCTTTTTGCCTGGTGGAATCTTTGGGACAAACAGGTATGCAGGTGTTCTTGATGATCTCGTTACCCTCTGCGTCACACTTGCAGCTATCGTCTGCCTGTCTAGTAGAATCCTTAGGACAGACGGGAACACAGACGTTCTTGAGTATCTCTTGGTCGTCTGCTTCGCATTTGCAGGTGTTGTCGTCTTGCCTATTCGAGTCCTTGGGGCAAGCCGGGACGCATGTATTCTTGACTATCTCGAAACCCTCTACATCACACTTGCAAATGTCGTCCTGTTGTCTGGTGGAATCTTTAGGACAGATAGGAACGCAGGAACCCTTGACTATTTCTTCATCATCGGCGTCACACTTGCATGCATCATCGCCTTGTCGTGTAGAATCAGCCGGACATTTTGGAACGCAAGTGCCCTTGATGATTTCTTGACCATCTGCATCACATTTGCAGGTATCATCATTCTGACGTGTCGAGTCCTTCGGGCAAACAGGTACACAAGCACCTTTTATGATTTCTTGGGCTTCATCATCGCACTTGCAAGTATCATCGCTTTGTCGCTTTGAGTCCTTGGGGCAAGCGGGGACACAAAATCCCTTCACAATCTCTTGGTCATCGTCGGTGCATTTGCAGGTGTCATCAGACTGACGGGTCGAATCCTTAGGACAGACAGGCACGCATGAGCCTTTGATGAGTTCCTTGCTGGTATCATCGCATTTGCATGAGTCATCGCTTTGCCGAGTCGTATCCTTTGGGCAAACAGGTACGCAGGCTCCCTTGACGATCTCTTGCTTATCGGCTGTGCATTTGCATGAGCCGTCACCCTGCCGGGTCGACCCAGTAGGGCATGTAGGAACACAAACGCCTTTGACGAGTTCCTTGCTGCCGTCGTCACACTTGCAGGACCCATCAGTTTGGCGTGTAGTATCCTTAGGACAGTTGCTCACACAAGAGCCCGTGCTGATCTCCTTGTTCGGATCATTGCACTTGCAGCTACCATCAGATTGACGGGTGGAATATTGAGGACATTTGTCCACACAAACACCCTTGATCAAGTCCATGTCACCCTGACACTTGCAGCTACCATTATCCTGACGAGTCGAGTCCTGGGGGCATTTGTCGATACAAGACCCTTTGAAGAGCTCCTTCTTGGGATCGTTACACTTGCATGACCCATCACCCTGTCGCTTAGTAGCCCCAGGACACTTATCAACACATTTCCCCTGAACAGACTCCTTTCCAGACCTACAACCACACTGCCCCGAGGAAGCAGACCAACCAGCCCCGTCATCATCGCAGACACAAGACCAGCTGCCGTAGCTACCAGGCTTGTACTTTGAATCATCAGGGCACTTGTTGACGCAATTTTTGTTCTTGAGGGTCTGTGCGTCAGGGCAGTCGCAGGAGTACTGCTTGTAGATTTGCCCTTCGTAGGGACATTTGCAGTACCCGGGTGTTGAGCCTTTGGGTGGGACCCAGGTGGCTTCACCGCAGTATTGGGTGTAGGTGCGCCTGTTTAGGGCATTGGATGTACCATCAGGGGCAGCGGAGACGCTGGCGATAGTGAAGAACGCGAGTGTGAGAGCTTTGACCAACATTGTGGGGGTGCAAGGCGTGCCTTGAGTGATTCACAAGTTGTCGAAGAAGGAAGAGGGGATTGGACTTTGAGTGCTGGTGATTTCGAGTGAAGTTACAGGATTGACCTCTGTGTCTTTATAGAAGTCATGATGAGAAGTAAGTGAGAGCCATCACTCCGGTACTCACTGGAGGCTTGACATCTCCGAGCTGAGTCGGAACGCTCAAAAGACAATCTGGTGACAAGCTGCATAATGCTATTCCCCAAGAAGAATAAGTTCCCATCTCTTGGCCGTACTCTCCATTGCTATACAATTCTAGACCCATAGTCGGTGAAGCAGCTGAAGGAGCCGATGGTCTGGAGGCTTCAATGAATCGATGGTTCATAGAAGGGCGGAGCTGAGATGCTCCAATGCACGAAGCTACGAGGTCTGGATCGGAACTGCTTTGTTGCTCTTGAGGACCAACTGCCCATCGTCAGGGGACGAGCGAGATCCCAAGATCTCGGATGCATCCTTGAGCTTGGACTGGGAATTGGGGCTGAATGGCCTTGGCTCTGATTGTTGGCTTTGGTGTACAGATGAAGGATCTGGATCCCCAGCACAAGCATCATCTACGGCTTCCCTTATCTACAACTGATGGTTTCATCTACCTCTTTATCTCTGTTGCTTTTCCTCAGTTGCGTGGCTAGGGCGCAGCTTTGTCGTATGTCCTTCGCCCCGTTCTTACTGTAGATCTCACTCACGGAGCTTTTCCCTTGGCGACAGACGGGACTCGGGACTACCAACTCGGTTAATCGTCAGCCGAACTTCAACTTGTTGGCTCTTTTTCTTAATCATTCGGTTCCTCCGGTTCCTTGCACTAGCTCTCGGTCCAGGAACAACATAGTTTAGCCCTTGTTGGTCAAAGGGAAATTATCACTCCATCTCCATCCCGTGGCTAGACGCAGCTAAAAAGCATTGACAAGCAAACATGACTTGATCCCTTCACTTGCCCAAAATAGAAACATACATTTTAATAAGCCAGGGTATCGCCGTACCTGAGCGTTGAGGTGTCAGGCTAGAGAGGCGTCAAGGGCGGAGGAGCATCAAAGAAGCGCCGCTATTCACGGAGACGCCACAACGCCACTTTGCATTGACAGAAATCGGAGAATAGCATGGTGGAAATTGGATCATGCGGGGAAGTCTGTGGTGCTTCTTTTGTCTTTGTGAAATACTCGTATTAATTTCCACTTCTTCGTAGGCGGGCATGGCAGTTGGTCGCAGCCCTTGCAAATCGTACAAACTCAATCATGTCGATCAACAGTGCAGCAGCCTGTCAGCTTCAGCGCTCAGACCTTGAGGGAAGAGTCCATGCGTCACTTGTAGACTCGATCGTCTGGCAAAGGTTAGTGGCCGATCGCTCTTCCGACGGCCGCAACCCATCCTCTGGATGAGCTAGAGATGCAGTTTGCCGATAGTCTCAGCCCTCTAACCATTCATGCCAAAGTTCAATTTCCACATTCGGACAACAATCGATTTCCGGGAGATTGGTATTGTAAATCGGCGAATGCCAAGATCAATGGCGGGATTCAATGGAGGGTCACGGCTGGTTGTCATTCAGCTTGATCGGCGTGGCTGTGCATAGTGAAACGCTGTTGACAATCATGGTCACGACTTCACCATACCCCGAGATCTGAGATGATGACCTCTAGTTCAGCAATCAGCCGAGAGCCGAGTCTCTCACTAGGTGCTCACGCATCAGCTGTGAGAGACTGATACCGCTCATCAATTTATCATCGGTCTTTATCTCTAGAGCATAAAGCTTGGACATGGCAAAAGCACAAATCTCATGACTACCCTACAAAGAACGGTCCTTCTTAAGCAGCGAAAAGGTTCTACGGTGTCATTCCAGTCAATTGTCGCGGCAAGGAAAGAAGGAAAAAGGACAAGATACGTACAGACCGCATTTTTACCATACATAATGCTTCCGATTGCGCTGCTCCCGGAGATTAAATATGTTCGGAACCATCATTCGGAAACAGATATCAGCCTCCCCTTTCCGACATTACCCCGCATCTCTCTAGTGCACCATAAACGAAGCTTAACGACTGACATTTAACCTTTTCGGCCAAGATCTTCAATCTTATCTCTGTAGCCTGGTGTCACAGGAGATAAGCATACTTTGTAAGCATCCAGACACTACATATGTCGTCTTCAGACGCTAGCATCTCAGCAGGGCCGAACAGCAATTTATTGATATCAACTGATAAGGGACTGATAGTAAAGAGATATGATCTAGGCCTGTGTTGATTCAATTACGAGACATAAATTCTATATCGAGCACCCAGATTGTGACTGCATAATCGCTGCTCCGGTGCTCCGGTGCTGCCGGGCTGTCTAGGTCCGAGTCGCTTAACATATTCTATATTTCTCTCACTGCCGGGAAATCACGCGGAGATAGCAATGAACTCAATTCAGTTATGTCACTGTTTGCTCGAGTCAGTGGCCGTGGGCCTCTTCCGTTGTGAAAATGCAGCTGGGTTGTTGCTATTACTTAATCTCCGCATCATATTGAAGCATGTTACAGTCTCATCGCTCATCTATATTTAGAGAGAAGAGGCCAAGAAGAAGTCTGCAGTTTGTCACAATCGTACGTTCTGATCTCACTACTGGGATCGTCACGACGCAAAGGTTCTTGGAAGAACAGAAGCTGCGGAGAAAAACGGTTGCATTCAGGTACCCTGCTTTGTTCTGGACCATTCACTGGCTGTAGTGACGAGAATGCACATCGGTTAGAAAAGTGGCTTGCTTAAGGATTCCTGTTATGATGTAACCGTATGCACAATGAAATTGTTTGAACACTTCCACTCTCATGACTTGTTGTTCCCATCTCCCCGGTCCCGGTCTAGGGTGACATGTGGAGTTTGACTCTGCATACAGCGAATGGGAGCTGACTTTGATACGGTCCAGACAATCAGAGAAGTCAGACGTGCATATTAAAGACTCCACAGTGAAGATCGTTTCTGTGGGGTTCGGAAGCCTCTCGGTAGCGAAGCTCGCTTCGAGAGGAGAATAAACCATTCAAGCTGAAGATAACACGATATAACAAACGGCATATTAGGGGCTCTACCAGTACCAACATGATAAGATCTGTATTCTCAACAAGGACACCTCAAAAACAACCAACCAAATCTCACAAAGTTGTAATTATCATCGTTGGCCCTCCATTCCGAGTCGTTCCGCGTTCCGCTTCCTCACCACCACCCACCAAAAGCCCCTCCCGGATCACTACACACAGTACCGGCGGTCCCACGTGGTATCGTTTATTCAACATACTCGTTCTCCATCTCCTGAAACGTCATTTTTTCCCACAGAAAACTCAAAAAACTAGCCTAACGATCCGGAAGATAAGACTCCCGATGCGTGAATCATGAGTGGCCCGAGTATATCGGTTATCTTTGCCTGTATCTGGTCGGCAACTCTTTCGGGTTGTAGCCTCCGCGCATCCGAAGGTACCTACAATGCTCGCTTAACATGTGGCTTGAGGGGACTGAGATATGCACTGTAGCCTTGTCAGCATGAACCTTATCATCTATCATATAGAACGTGGGGATTAGTTCCTACAACCCTTGTCGCTATTTTGCGAGCTGAGGTTGAAGTGAAGGGACTGCACTTGGTCGTGATAATGCCAAGGGTCTTGCAAAGGGCTTTTTTGAGGAGTCTAGTAGTCGGATCCTGTGTTATCTCCACGATAAACTGCGTGGGGATGTTTTCACCGACATGGTATAGGCATATGACACGAGTCACGACCTAAGTCTATGTATCTGTATATCTCTATGTATATATATATATATATCACCATATTCGTCCTCAATGCGAATAGAATCAACCCATCGTCGTCTGTCTATTCGCACTCAGACATCCAGCTGACAAGATGCGTTTCTCAAACTTCTTCGTCTCAGCCTCTCTGGGGAATCTAGCTCTCGGTGCAGCCTTCTCTACAGGAAGGCACGAGAGTCGAAAGCAAGGCCTTGGAAAGAATTGCTCTCTTAGCCGGACTGCCGCGGGTGCTCCTCACAAGAACTTCTGGGGTAGTCTGACTACCCAGGAGACTAAGGATGTGCTTGCTCTTCTGCATAGCAATGCAACAGGCTTCAACCTTACTGCTGCAGAGGATGCAGGAAGGTATGTTTTCGGATCTTGTGCTTCATGAAAGTGTCTAACAGTCCATCATAGTCGAGACAACAAGATGTAAGTCTTGAAATACATACCCCAACGCCACTTACTAACATCTACAGCATGTCGGTTGAGCTCATGATGCCCAACAAGACCGACGTTCTCCCCTTCCTATCCAGCAGCACCGGCAGTCCAGATCGTTACGCCCTGGCTGCTATCACGTTTGGAGCAGTTGAAAGTGCCTACGTTCAAGAGTTCAAGGTTGGCCCCCTGCCTATCACCAACGCCTCATATGTTATGCCGTATACCTTTACAAACACACGAGGCGGTGATGGTAAGATTCCAATTGTCAATCCTGATGCTGAGGACTATGGCAACTTCAATCTTGAGATCATGAAGGGCGCAGAGGACGTCACAAAGCGACTCTGGAATTTGGTAAGTCTTCCTATTAATTCAATATATGACGGTCCGTCTAATAGAGAAAAGACTGTCGAGGATGGACTGCAGATCCCTCTTGCTTTCGCAGCTCCCCTCACAGTTACGGAGGACAAGGTTATTATGTGGCAGGGCTTCAATGCACCCGTCACCAGCATCTACGATACCATCTCTCTACTACCACTAGGTCTGTATATGAGAACAGACATCACAGGCCGTGATCCCAGCAAGTGGAAAGTGACAGGCTGGGTGTACAACAACGTGTTCTACAAAGACCTCGACGCCTTCCGCAAGGTCATTGCGGAGCCTGATTTCAAGCCCATGGGAGCCAATCTGGATCAACCCTGGGCGCATACTAACAAGCATGGTGATACCCTCCCTCTGGATGATGAGGCGCCACCCGCGTCTGTTCAGTCTGGCAAGGAGAGATTTGCTGTTGATGAGGAGGAGAGCTATGTTTCTTGGAGTGAGTTCATATATGAGAATTGCCGTGATACTTTGCTAATGTATTGTGCTAGTGGACTTCTCTTTCTATGTCAGTATCACCCGCGATAATGGCCTGCGACTTTATGACATCCGGTACAAAGGAAAGAGGATCATGTATGAGGTATGTGTTCGCATATGAAGCTTCAGGTAGCTTTGACTAATCTGTTTAGCTTGGACTTGATGAGGCTATCGCCCACTATGCGTAAGTTACTCGCTATAACCTACCATCACTAGCTGACATGAGGTACAGTGGCATCGATCCTGTTCAGTCTGGAACCTGGTAAGTAACGAAGCATCTTCTCCATGTCTGGCTTTCCTAACCTCCACCTCTTAGTTACTTCGACAGTTTGTCTGGCTTCGGTCCCACCATGATCTCTCTCGTCAAGGGTAAGACTTGACTTGACCCGAGAATCAACTATCGCTGACGCAACCAGGCTACGACTGTCCGTCATACTCTCACTACCTCAATGTCACCCAGACCACCGGCGAGACCACATATACCCAGAAAGACGGCCTCTGTAAGGTACCACCCACCATCATCTACACAAGCTAATAGAATTAAGGCATGTTCGAGATCGACAAGGGCTTCCCCATCCAGCGCCACTCCTGGGCCGGCCACACAACCGTGACAAAGAACATCGCCTTCAACATCCGCGCCATCTACACCATCGGAAACTACGACTACATGACGACCTACCAATTCCACCTCGACGGCTCCATCGAGGTCGATGTCCGAGCATCGGGCTACATCTCATCTGCATTCTACGCCGAGAACGAAGACTACGGCTTCAAGATCCACGATAGTCTTTCTGGTTCTCTGCATGATCACGTTATCACCTTCAAGGCGGATTTCGATATCTTGGGTGAGAAGAATTCACTGCAGAAGGTTGCTATCGAGCCTACAGTTGAGAAGTAAGTTTAACTCTGCTTGAGGGGAGTACGCGTTACTAATGGCTTTGGGATAGGTATAAGTGGTCGGAGGGTGAGACGCGCAACACTATGAAGGCGGTCAAGAGCTTCATCAAGACTGAGGATGATGGCAAGATTAACTGGTCTCCTAATGGTGGAGCTATGTATGCCGTTGTCAACAAGGATGAGAAGAATCCTTATGGTGAAAACCCAGGATACAGGATCGTACCAGGTGAGTTACTTGACGACCTCTACAATTCGAACTCACCACTTACAATTATAGCATCTGGCGTGGCTTATCTCACAGTCCAAAACTCCAGCGTCACCGGCAACGCAGCCCATCACACAACACATCATCTCTACGTTACCCGCCAAAAGGATAATGAGACATACGCCGCGGGAGCATACAACTCTCTCACTCCCAAAGACCCGCAGGTTGACTTTGACAAGTACTTCAACGGCGAGTCCCTCGATCAAGAGGACATGTAAGTTACCCTCATCCCTTAGACCATGTATCAAAGCTGATGTAATTAGTGTCGTTTGGTTCAACCTAGGAATGCATCATATGCCTCACACGGGCGATCTCCCCAACACAGTCTTCTCAACCGCTCACTCATCTATGCTGATTGAGCCTATGAACTATCTCCTCGGTGATCCGTCGCAGGCTAGTTCGCAGCAGGTTCTCATCAAGACCACGGATGGGAAGCCTGAGATTACGAGATATGGGGCTAAAGAGGCAACTTGCCCTGTTGACCTGGTATGTTCTTTGCCTTCTTTCTTCTGTACAGCGCTAATTTGTCTTCTGCAGGCTCAGCTCAACCCCGATCTCTCGAACTACTCCAACAGTATTAGCGTCCTGAAGTATCCCTTCGATAGCTCGAAGCCGGATCGTTCTTAGGTAGCGTTGGGTCGGTTTCTTGAACAGGACTTGGTGCATTGCAGCTGGGCATGAGGATGAGGTGCTACTTGTACTTTTACGCGGTAGATGAGAGTAATGTTGTATTTAGCACATAGCTAGTTATACCAAGACCCAATTCCAGAAGCAACGTACAATGAGGTTATAAATATCCTTGCGATAGGCGTCTTATCTCTACTTATTCGCTCAATTGAAGCTAGTTCATCGCCAAGATGCAACCTTATCAAAATTATACTTAATGAGGGCAAGATCTACCATGTCAATATCGCATTGCTCCAATTTATGTAATAGAAATGAACGGTAGTATTGATCCGACATACCCGCGAGGAAAATACCTATCAGCATCCTAGTATAATCGGCATTTATTTGGCCGACTCTCTCTCTGTCCTATAACCCTTAGACTTCCATTTCGCAACTTCACGTATTCTCTTTCAACCCATTGCGGTCGTTTATGCATATTCATTGCTCGCCATGCGCTTGATCGCATTACTTAGCATAGCCCTCCCAGCGGTGTCAGAAGTTCTCCGCCCCAATGGCATATCCTTGAGCCTGAGCGGGATGAACTATTTCCTATCGCCGTCTGTTCAAGGAACATTACCAAAAACCCTCATTCCAGCCACCATCGCTACAGATTCTTTAGCATTTGTGCCCATTACCATCGTTAGCAATAACACCGCTCAAAAGGACCTCCCCAAGGTGTTCAAGAGCTGGGCACAAAAGGACGATGTTTGGCAACCTGCATTTTCCGAACTAGTGGTACTTCTGAAGTCGCCCGGTTGTAAATCAACAAAGACTACCTTCAATGGAGTCAAATCAGCTGTTTCTTGCTGGCACAAAGCTCCCAAAATCCCCTCAGGGCCCTACTTCTTAGACCCATACAGAGGGAGTCTGCATCAAGTGTATCGGCTCTACGAGGATTTCTCCGGTAGCTTTCTGGAGTCTATTCTCCAATCGCCGGATGGAACCTTTCAGACTCTCTCGGCGCACGCTCCGGGTAGCAGTTCTCTCACCATAGGAGTTCCCTCGCGCTTGTACTTTACTCGCACGAAGGAGAAGCCTCTAGCAGGTGTTAGAGTTGGAGTCAAGGATCTTTATGACCTCAAAGGTGTGAAAAGCTCGCGCGGCAACCGTGCTTGGTACAACCTTTACCCCGCGGCGAACAAAACAGCACCGGCGATACAGAATTTGATCGACGCAGGAGCCGTTATTGTCGGTACGCAGAAGCTCTCTCAGTTCGCGAATGGGGAGAATCCAACTGCAGATTGGGTCTCGTACCTTGCGCCATTCAACCCACGCGGAGATGGTTACCAAGGGCCGTCTTCGTCCTCATCGGGTGCAGGTGCGTCTGTAGCATCTTATCCGTGGCTGGACCTTGCTGTTGGAAGTGACACTGGAGGTTCCATCCGTGGACCTGCTGGCGTATCAGGCGTTTTTGGCAATAGACCTACTCATGGCCTCGTCAGTCTTGACAACGTGATGCCGCTTTCACCTAAGATGGACACAGCGGGTTTCCTGGCTCGCGATCCCGAAATCTGGAGTGCAGCACAGGCCGCTATATACAAGAAGAACTACACGACGTTTTCAAAGGAGAGAGTCAAGTACCCGCGGACGGTTTACACGGCGGGGTTTCCAGCGAACGATACGCCAGAGGGTGCAATACTACACCAATTTGCCAACGACCTTGCTGACTTTCTTGCAACCAATATTACTGAGTATAACATCAGCCAACACTGGGCCTCAGCAGGGCCGAAGTCTGTTGGAAGCACTCCCTTGACGGAATTGCTGAACGTAACCTATGCTGCTCTCATCACCAAGCAACAGATTGCGTTGGTCAAAGAGCCATTCTTTAAAGACTATGCTGGTATGTAAGAATTTAGAGGGCAGTGTTTTATGAACTAATTTTCACGACCCTTCACAGCCGCTCATGATGGCCGCACGCCCTACATAGATCCAGCACCCAGCGCGCGATGGGCATGGGGAGAAAGCCAGCCTGACTCCCTACTCGACGACGCCATCCATAACAAAACAATCTTCATGGATTGGTTCAACCAAAACGTTCTTCCGAAAGACAAAAACCCTCAAAGATGCTCTTCTAACATCTTGCTGTACACCCAAGGCCCCCGGATATTCAGCCGCCGCGATGTCTACCTAGATCCTCCGAGCGTTCCTTTCGGATGGTCGTTGAGCAGGATTTCCATCTTCAGCGAAGCGCCGGATAGTGTGTATCCGATTGGGGAGGTGTCGAGTTTCAGTGATATTACCGGTCGCAATGAGAGCCTACCTGTAAGTGTCAATATTATGGTGGCGAGAGGATGCGATGGGCTTGTGCCGAGATTGGCTCAGGATCTTGTTGGGCTTGGCTTATTGAGGATTCCAAAGACTGGCAGAAGCATGTCAGGTGGATCAATTTTGTTTTAAATTTAAGCCGCTTCAAGGGAAACGGATAAATGATGGCATTCGTTCCATGCCAATCTTGGGCAAGGCTTCTTCATAAGCTTAATTTACACAAATCTCGATCTGTAGCTCCACCTCCGCAGTAAACATGCTTAACCGTGTCTGTAGCATTCCAGCTCAGAGACAGATATTATTTCCATTCCCGCTAAAACTAGTTTATGTAGGCATAGTGATCACTACACACGTCGCTCTGCAATAATGCAATGTCAGAATTCCCAGCAGTGAATTGTCGCCCCGGGGGTTAACTTACTCCTACTCTGTCGGGACATATATGTGATCTCCATGTGTCATAGACCCCATCACTCTCAATACATCCCCAGTCGCAATTGCAGCCGAACGGATTGCATATCGTTCCGCTGATATCGTAGTTGCTGACGTTCATGCATCCCGCGGCGCGTGCATCTCTTCGCGCATCGGTTCGATTGTGGCAGCTGCCCATTTCTTCTTGGATGTGCAAGTAACGAGCAGAGACTGAGGCCGCAGAGCAAGCCACGGCGATGACCGTTAACTTCATCGCGATGAAAATAAGGTAGAGGGAATGGGTAAAAGCTTGTATGTTAAAGGTGAGAAACGGCGTCCTTGGCGAGACGGCCATTTCTTCAAGTAAGCTGGGCATGGACAGAACTTAAGGCGAGTGACTTCAAGACAAGTATAAGGCCGAATTCAGCTTTTACGGGCAATTTGTCGCTGCCGCATTCCTCACAGAAGGGTGGAGATTCTCAAGGGAGGATAGACATTCTTCAAGATAGATATGTTCAAGGGCTGCATCATGATCTAAGCAATACGCATCAATGGCTGCCAATTCGATTGAACCACAAGAATCAAAGTAAAGTCCCGCCAGGACAATTTAAAAAAAAAATATAACCATTTGGCAAAAGAAATAATCAGCTATGTCAATCGACCACGCCAGGAGTCGAACCTGGAATCTCTAGAGGGATCAGTTGCTGAGGACCGAAATCTAGCGCCTTAGCCATTAGGCCACGCGGCCTGATCTTATTGGATGATGTTCCGGGCGGAGACAGAACCTATGAATGCATCCCCATCCTCTCTTCTTAGAATATCAATACTTTTTCATCGCGTTGTCCCCTGCAGCTTTCTACTACGAATCCTCATAGCTCCCTTTTGACTTGATTATTTCCAGCTACCCAAGATGTGAATTGGGCTGTTATCGGCGACTTGCAGCTCTCGAAATGGCTCATGAATGGCTACTGCTCCCGAATCTCGCTCTCCAGTGCAGAGCAATTACTCTGTAGATACGCATGGACACACTTATGAGCATATGCAGGTCATGATTTGACATTTAGGAAGCAAGGCGTTGCACTTACGTGTCCCTGTGCCAGATAGAGTGCAACCTCCAGGGGTCCAGAAAGTTAAAGAGCCACAACGCCTCTTAAAATATGGTATTTAAAGTTTCGCCAAGACGCTCACTATGATACACCTGACGATTTGTAATGGGGCTGTAGATTATGTTCTGATCCTCTTGCTAATTTGAGTAGTAGAAGTGTTTATCATGACTGTCTCCAGTGTAAGCGAGGTGCTCATATTCACTGATACCCTGTCAAAAGACATTAGGTCAAAGCAGAAGGAACAGTTGTGCCACATATGGAAAACATATATAAATCTAAGCTGAATGCATGTCCTGCTCAGACCTTTCGACTTCAGGCTATAGAGCATCCTACTTGAGACATCCTCGCTAGACACTTTCTTATTACTCAACGTACAACAACAATGCAGATCAACTTGGCTACCTTGATGCTCTTCCTTGCTGCTGGCTTCCATGCAGTAGAAGCTAATAAATGCCTCTACACGACTCCTCGCAAATGTTCTGAGGGTTGCCCCAATGGAGGTTGTACCGGGAATGGTCGCCCCGATGACGTATGCTACTACGACTGTTAAGACCATTGTGGGTATATAAATCACCTTTTGTGGCTTTGTACTAAATTCAAAATTTAGAAAGAGTTATGGGCACTTGAGTATCGTGATCGCAATTGATCATCAGTCATTTAAGGATTGACAGGGAGACGGCGCTCTGGGAAGCCATTCTTAACACATAACCTAAGGAAATATACCCTGATTGACCAGTGGCGAGATTCTGTACTGAGATTATGGCATAATTCAGCAGCTTTTCATTTCTTTTAATACCACTAAGTTACAATTCTCGACATTTCATACACAGGGCCAAGCATAAATAGTGGCGGTAACATCATACATATTTCAGATTTCCAATTTATATCTAACACATTTATCTTACATCCAACCATGAAAACGAGGAGTTTATTCCAACTGAGGCGTCTGTCTTCACACACCCACTTAGACGATCTCAGAGGTCTCCTGCTCGCCCTTCTTGTCGCCAAGAGGCTTGTCAAGGCCAAGGCGCTGACGAGTGGTGTAAGTAGCAATTGACCCATTGGCATCAGCCTCAGTGATGAGCTCCTTGCGACGAGTGTCAACCAGAAGGCGGATCAGGTCAGGGCGCATATAGTGACCAGCAAAGTCAGCGAGGACCTTGGTGAGATGGGTCTCATTGAGATCAATGTCAACAAACAGAAGACCATCAAAGTCCTTCTCAGGCTTGACGACCAAGCTACCATCAGGGCGGTAGATACGAGCATGGCCGTTGTAAACAGAGGGATCAGTCTCTGGCTCAACACCCTCGGGAGTGTTGATCTTGAGACCCTCAACAGACAGACGCTGGAAAGGTGCGAGAGTCCAGGTACCCGTCTCAATGGCATACTCAGGAGTGACCAAGTCAGAAGCAGGATCAGCGTAGTTGGTAGCAGGATCAGGAGCAACCTGGCGCTCCTTTCCAGGATAGACAGGCCAAGCAGCGATGTGAACCTGCTCACCAGCAGAAACGTTGAGAGACTTGAGGAAGGGGTTCATGTTCTCCCAGCAGTTGAGCTGACCAACACGACCAATGTCGGTCTCGCTGACAGACATGAAGGTATCGCCGGAGCCATCGCCGTAGACGAGCTTTTCAACATGAGTGGGCTTGATCTTGCGACGGTGGTTGATGACTGAGCCATCGGGGCCGATGAGGACTTGGGCGAGGTAGAGAGTTGCGTGGTCGATCTCAGAGAAACCGAGGGAGACGTAGATTTGGTTATCGCGGGCTGCGCGACGGATGCGGCGCATTTCCTCAGAGTCAACGGCCATGGAGTTCTCGCGGTAGCGCTTCAGCATGGGAAGGGATTGGAGGTAGGTGACCTTCCACATCCAGTAGGGATATCCAGGGATCCCTGGTGGTGTTAGTAGTGAGGCTGAAGGGGGGGAATGAGATGAGACTTACAAACTTCTGGGAAGGCGACGAGCTTGCAGCCAGCTTGACCGGCTTCGTTGATGAAGTCGATGGTCTTGCGAACACCGCCCTCAAGGTCGAACCACTAGATACTGTCAATTTTGATTGGGTAGTTGGAGTGCTGGTACTTACTCCAGGCTCTGAGGTGACAGCAGCGGCCTTGTACTTGGTGATAGCCATGATGAAGTTGTTTAAGATGGTTGTTGATGAGATTGGTGTTTGTGATGAAGTTCTGAGATGATGAGTGAGATCAAACTCGAGCGCGACCCCATGATATTTATACAACAATCAACATCAGTACATAATACAAAGCACCGACTTTATCTCATCAGCGTTGCAGTCCGAGTCACCGAGGTCTCCCGTATCTGCACGACCTTCATGATATCTGCACCATGATGTATACCGTTTCACATACAACATCCATGTATACCAGAGCTTTCAGCCAATGAAAGCAATGCACCAAGATCTACCGCCAATGGAGAATTGCCGGAGAGGCTTTACCGAAAATGTCCGTGGCGGCGTAATCGTCTGATAGTCCACTCTTTCAGAGGGCAGATGCCGCTGCGGCGTGGTGCGGCCCGCAGATTGATAAGACGTGCGGCGATGCGGCGGTCACTGATTAATAAATTCTGGGGGAGCGCGGCGAAGAATGGATATCGCAAAACCTCTTGAGGTCTTGTGGTTTCATCCATGCATTGATTTACTCAATCGCAATGTTTTTCCGCTTATCCCGAGGCGATTACTGCTCCGGTAATGCCCGTGTGATTATTGGGGCGGACGATTGTTGGGATACGAAGAAATGAATTACAGGTGTTTCATTGAACTGCGGAGGAACTTGTTGGGATACATTGAGCTGACCACAGTGTCGCATTGCTATGTCGATTGCTTCATAGAGACGTTGATAAGGACCATAGTGTAACTTGCCACTTCCGACTTCTGACTAATCATGAATGACGATCCTCTTCTGGTATCTCAAAAGCACTGCAATTTGTATCAAAAAAAAATCAATCAAAGTTTTAGTATATGTCACAAGCCACAAATCTTGCTCTCCCATGCCTACTCATATAGAGGAATTGCTTATGTTTGCATGATAATCGTGTTGATCAAGATAGCAAAGACAGTTAACTGCCTGATTTGACCGTCCGCTCACCCTGTACCATGCAGAGTCAAAAATGCGGAGAATGTCGTATTTCTTACTGCTTTTTGCAGACATGTATGCACCAAGGTGCAGTTGATTAGTGATAAGGGATCTCCCGAATTGTACATGATCTGTCTTTCCATTTTCTCTAGCAGAAAATGGCAAATCGTTCGCGGCGATTATGGCTACGAAGCTCAAGGTCTTGTGGTTTCGTAGATGCATCGATTCACGCAATATGAATGTTGATCCGCTAGTCCTGGGGAGATTCCTACTTTAACAATCTATATGAGATGTGTAATATAGTAGTAATCTTCACATGCCTTTAATTCTCAAAGCCTGAAAAAGCAAATATCATAGCTACACATTATCAGGTGAGTACACCCAGCATCCGTTCTACGCTGAAATGCACCATCAGGGTTGAAGCTTGTTGGAGTTTAGGCATTGATTAAGCTCCAGTAACAACCAATTGAGTGAGAAATAGGATTGAATGGTCCCAGCACTGCATTGCTGGGTCAAGTCATGAAACAGGTTGCGACAGATTGTTTTTGCAGTTTCCAACAGGTAGTAAAAGTCATCAGGGCAATCATCTAATGCCATCATGCCCCCTTGGGCCTCTCTGCTTATCATGAAATACCGCATCTATGCGTCATTCTCACATTGGCATCTGACGGCAGGGATGTGAAGAACAATTAAAAATCCGCGATTTCAAGCTGCACCGTGCTCAAATCTTTGGCAACGTGGCGTATTATCTCGCGGGTATATTTGGATCATCTGAGCAAAACACGTTTGTCTTTTTGTCAACCAGGTGATTAGACGTAAGTTCAGCTTCGCAGTTGTGGCATTCACCGTGACCATTAATAAAGCAAGGTGCACATCGGCTAGCCCGCTATACGGTTACGATCGCGCAGCCTGCTTTAATAAGTCCGCCTCAGTCCTATTGTTGGCAGAGCGTATTTCAAGCCCCGCTGTCAACCTCTTTATTTAATTGATCAGGCGCACATGCTTGATTTGCTTCCACAACTGTGGAAGGGGCATGTTTCTGATTGGCTGTTAATGGAAAGTGGCTGTGTTGCACGCTTAATCTCCATGCCAATCAATCATCTACTATTGGTTGTTTGGGGCTACCTTGTGCAGCCTATTGTAAAGACACAGCACAGCTGTGTCTTGAGCATCTGCCTCTGAAACAAGGCTCCCTGGCAAATACCTACTCAGTTATAAACCCAGTTGGAGAATTGATTACTTCATGCGTAGACCATGAATATGTCAAATCTTGCTGTATTTGTAAAGCGGCTCAAGGCCTTCTTCAAAATGTTTCTCTGCGCCTGTTGCCCTTTATCAATGCCAATTCGGCAACCAAAACCCTCCTCTCAAAACCAGAGCCATAATGTGATGGCACAGCCAAACGTCAGCAAATTACCGCAAGATCTGACTTCTCGCCACCTAAATCGCCCCTCAACACCCTCTGGAGCCACCAGAGGAGTCAAACGGACCAGGGCTGACCAATGCCGATCTTATGTCGGCAGCCAACCCAATGCACCACTACACGGCTGTGTCGCACCCCCGTCCCCAAAATATGGGGCCAAATGTGAATTACCATCTTCAAGCGATGAGTTTGAAGGTCAAAGCACCGATCTTAGGGAACAGAACCAGTTCCTGGCTGATGTGCTTGAGGTTCCGAGACACCAGATTAAGAAACAAGCACTCGAGCTCTTTGAGCAGTGGAGAGCAGAAACAAAATACATCGCACCGCGAGATGATAGACTGCCCCCTCGAAAAAGGTGCAAAACATCATCTGGGCCGTTAATTTATACACAAACAGAAGATGAAGATGACATCAGCGATGAGGAGCTGGTAGTGGTTTCTCAACCCGCTTCATTCCTTCATCTTGCCTGCCCCTTTACGATCTACGCACCAGACGAATATCAAAAGTGTCTACTCAAAGATGATCTAAAATCTATCGAGGATCTAAAAAAACACCTTTTTCGATGCCATTCACGCCCAATTCACTGCTTGATCTGCTATAAAGCATTCGACACGCTGATCCAACGTGACGACCACGTCTTGAGCGAAACGTGCCAGAAGCGCGATGTAGGTCCCTTGTACGGTCTCAATGAGAGCCAGAAGTCAAAGTTGATTCGGGGAGACTCTTGGCAGTTCGGCGAAAGGAGACGTTGGTATCGTATTTGGTCTGTCGTTTTCCCTGGATCAAAGAACCCACCCTCTCCGTATCTGGATCGAGGCTTGGGATTGAGTATCTCCATGATGCGGGATTTCTGGGAATTTTATGGGTCTCAATATGTCTCTGATTGTCTTGAGCCTGAGGGTTTGACAGATGACCAGGCCGAGAGTGTTGGGCGTGTTTTGTACGAGCTATTACTCGAGGATTTACTGTGTGAGATGGTACAAGAGGACGATGATCTTGTCTGTGTCAATGAAGAGTAGGTCGAAATGCAGAGCTCTATCAAGAAGGCTCATATTGGGCGACTTGTGTCGCAGCAAGCCTGAAATATGTCATCATGCCTTCTTGAAATCCACCATGCATCCTGGACTCTTATGACTAGTCAACGGAGACTAGTCACCAGGATATTTCTATAGTGTTGTTTTCCAACTTCCCAGTCTCTTGCGATCCCAGATTTGAATCAGCCGAGTAGCTCAAGAAACTTACTGACATCTGATTGTTGACTTGAAGAGAACTTGTACAAGACCCTTTTGTCGACAGTGCTATCCTCAAACCCGGGGGCAAACCAACCGTGTAGCCTCCTGCGGAGGGTAATCTAATCCGCCGCCTAGGGCTCCAAAAAGAAAGCCGGGAACAGCTTCAATTTGGTCAACTGAAGAGTAAGAACCCTATGGGTCCAAGGGCACCAATAGTCGAAGGAAGTAAGTGGCTGACCAGTGACGGCAGTCATCATAGAGATGCAAAGCTGAGGGACACTCCCAATCACCCTGTTCATGCAAGTTGGCCTCCAATAGTAGCTTTAGTCAGTAGAAAATATTCTCATCAGAGCTAAGCCAAAGTTTATTCTAAACTTCAAACACAAATCTATCCCACGCTGGAACTCTATACTAAAAGCAGACCGTTCTACCCATTAAAACTCCCGAATATCATTTTCCCATACGACCATCAGCTCATGAAGCATCAGCTCTAGGTTTCCAATTATTCATTAAACCGTTACATGACTGTATCATGACCAATACCTCCTATCAGGGTCTTGATTACCATTATCGCTCCACCATGGAAAACCATCATCGTTCATGCCATTGTTCATGGGGAAACCATTGCCTTGAAGAGAAGGGAATCCAGACACATCAGCACCACTTTGATTGGGCATAGGGAACCCAGTGCCATCGAAGCCACCGTCATTGAAAGCATAAACGGAAGAGTTGTTCCTGGCTTGAGATGCTGGCGAGGTCTCTGATGGCACAGGTTCAGGCGCTGAGTGAAAAGGCACAGGAAGGCCTGTTTCAATATCCGCCGCCGGAGGTGACATCTGAGGGCTATGCTGAGGGGGCAGAGCGAAGGCTGTAGCATCATCGAACGCAGCACCATAGTGAAAGTTCTGTGTTTGGGCGTTGGTTTGAGGGCCTGGCGGGGGAACGGTTTGGGGCATGACTCGAGGAGTGGGGGCAAACGGTGCGGAGGCAGAAGGATTTTGGTAAAGTCGATGCGATGGTGGATAGTCTGGGGGAGCAGTAGGAAAGGCAGAGGGTTCAAAGGCAGTGGAAGTGGCAGCACCATTGAATGACTGTTGTGATATCTGCTGCTGGGACATTTGCTGTTGGGGCTTCTGCCTCTCTAAAGGGGTATCTGTGCTTGTCTGTGATTCAGCCCCAGAAGACCCTGAGTAAAGTCTATCCAAGGCCTGGTTCACGATCGTATCAATCTCGCCTTCCATGAAAAGGAAGTGGGAAAGGCAATCGTTGAGAACTCGGCGGATGATCTCTCCGGCCTGCGAGCGAGGAACAAGTGTCTCAACTTCAACCTCGGGTAGAACAGTCATCGCCTCTTGACCAGGAAGAGCAAAATAGGGTGATTTCGGGACAGGTTTGTTTGGAAAGCACGTTTTCCACATGGCGTTCCACTTGGGAATGTCGCCAGTCGCCTCGGTTCGCGCAGCATTAAGTTGAACAAACTCTGCAGGCAGCAGCATCCCGGTCTGTTCAATAGTCGCTGAATGAGGTGTTTGACATGGTAGATGCTGTCGAAGATTCGCCTCAGCGGTAGTGCCATAAAATTCCATGCGGCATTTTGTGCAGTACAACGCAACTTGTTCCTCATCCTCAGCATTGCCCACGTGTTCAACGTTGTCTGCAGGTTCAGCGTCCTCCGCGTTGGCAGTCTCTTGCTTGACGTCCTTCAGCGTATGGGATCGATTGATGTGTTGGGAGACATCGCTGGGACGTTTCAGCCGGACTTTACTGCAGCGATCGTAGCGGACCGGATCGAACTTGTGGAAGGGGCATGCGAAAGGGGGCTTGTTCTGGGGGCCACTGTGAGGAGGCGGGACAGGGTACCTGTGGCCGTCTGGTGGTTGCTTTCTACCGTTTCTTCTGCCATTTGTGTTCTCGTCTCCGCCTCCATCTCCGGTATTTCGGGATCCTCGACCTTGTTTCTGTTTCTTCTCTTCACGGCTTCCTTGATCGGGGTTGTCTGCTTGGCGTTTCTGGCTAGATCCATGGGTTTTGTGGCCGTCATAGCTATCTAGGTCCAACTCCAATTTGAGCTTCTGTGTAATTCGGTCCAGGAACCTCAAAATAGATGGCTCAGAGTCGGCTGTCACGACTTGGTGATCCCCGTCAATCCGCGGGTAGCCCGTGTCGCTGTAAACCACCACGCCATCACCGGAGCTGTCGCTGCTGTCCGATGGAGTTGAGGAGCTTCGTTTTGAAGCTAGGGGTGTCTCCCAGACATGCGGGGACTTTTGCTTGAAGAGATGCAATAGCCGTTTGGGTGACCTTCTGTGCGAGGCGGGTGATGCAAGGGGTTCCCGTCGGGACGGTTTGTGGCGGCGGAACTTTGTATAAAATGTGGTACGCATGATACAATCAGCGATTGGTTTCAAGGAGAATGAAAGTGGCTTGAAAGTTCAATACGCGTTGTGGATGTGAAACTCGAGACAAAAAGAAGATGAAATGTGTATGTTGACTGGATGGGACCAAAGGCTTTGTGAACAAAACGAACCGAATGGCTCCCTGACGTCTGGAAGAAAAACATCAAGACGAAAGACGGGTTTTTGTCTGCCTCCTACACAATTGAGCGGTTGCGACAAGGCTGTTTTGTCGCTCGCACAATAAATCAGGCTCTGCAATCCACGTTCGCGCAGTTCGCCTGTGCGGGTGGTGTGGGAGCCACACAACAGTTTTACAGACATTTCCCCTGACTTAACAGGGAAGCGATAATTAAGCTGATCACTAGTACTTTGAAGACTCCTATGGTCTGCAAAGAGAAAGCATGCTATAGTGATGCACGTTGATACCTCAGCAATAACCTCACAAACAAATTCCGGGCATCAACATGAAGCCACGGCGAGAACATGAGATCCATGGTAGGACTTCAGAGGGGCCATTCCGTTAGGCGTTTCTCCTACACAAATGTGTAGGCCCTCTACGCATTTGTGGAAGCTGAAGACCCCCTGCAGATCCCTATCAACCTCATTCGCTGAGTCTCCCCCATGGTGGACCAACCAGCAGCTCTGCAGGCCGCCGCTTACAGCATTTGTTTCAGTCAAACCTCTGGGCGTCTGCGTTGGCTCGCAATGGCGCAATTCAGTCGAGTCCACTATGGCTATGCTGTTTATCGACTTTGCTCAATTGTGCGAACTACGATTCCACGGTCGTGAACAGTACTGTGGCTAGCCACAATGGTGAGGATGCGATGGACGCAGTCGTGGAAGATGAAGCGTCAAGCATATTATATATTTCGCTTTCAAGGTCCCGCAATCCAGTAACTTATACAAATAGGTATCTATCTACACCGCCACCTATATCAACATGTCCGTTTCAATTGACACTTCAAAGAGGTTGGTTAATGGCCCGCAATTCAGAGCTGTATGCTAAAGCTATTGTACAAGCAGCTTTTCAAACCAATTACACACGAGTCAGCCATACAGTGAGCGTATGGTAGATTGGCTGTTGGACCCAGGTCTTGACTTTCAGGGCAGACTCCTGACGGGCCGCAGCATAGCACAGCCACAAGGTCCTACACCATCCAAACAGAAGCCAAATCAGTCAAAACTTAAGGCACATATCTAGCTAGGTATACTGGGATTTGGATGTAATTACCGTTATCATGATATCCTCTGTTTTATAATGTATTTAATTAAAATTGTTCCAGAGTAACAAAAAGACGGGTACTACCATCCGTTAAGGAGTACCTAAGAAGGTCAATAAAGTTACTGAGGTCTAAGTAGCTCTTATCGTACGTTAGCCTACAAGTTTTAGGCCCCCAAGATCCAGGTCTCGGCTATCTGCACATTTGCGTCTTATTTGATATCGCACCCCCTCCGTGTGTATATCTGGATTCAGGACCTATCGGGACACCCTCGTCTGCCTTGTGACTTCGATTCCTCATTTTCAACTCATCCTGCTGCCTCGTTTTCGACTTCCAGTCTCATCGACTTCGGAAACATCGCACCTTTCTATCAAGGCTGAGGCAGTGCCATCTCAAGCTTTTCGTTCATACACATACTAGGACTCAGTGAATCTATTAGGTATCATCAAATGAATCTTGACCGCATAGCTGGAAGCTTTGAGCCTGGCGTGCCAAATATCTCCTTCAATGGGTATTCTAATGTTGGCAATGGGGCTACTCCGCCGATTAAGAATAAAAGTTCGACCGGGAATGGGCATTCGACGGCTTCGTTGTCGGTACATCGGCTGCCCCGAAGGCGATCGACAATGCCATTGGCATCGAGTTCGCAAACCCAACAACCTATGTCTGACACGGCATTACAGTCAAAGCTATCTAGTAAGATATATCGACGTCCCTCTCGCAATACCAGAAGACTAATGGTTGCTCCATGTCATGAAGAGTCCTCCCGGGCGGGTAAGATAAATCTTTCTAATTCCGAACTTCGGGACTCTCGGGTGCATTGTGGCGATCTACATCGGGTCTCTTCAGTGAACAGCATGCTTTCCCTGCGGCTTCAATCGTTCTCCGATATGTCGAACCTGAACATGTTTTTTGATACACAAACAAATCCTTCTCTGTTCCCATCTACCGAATGTCAGGTGCAATCGTTTGATGGACCGATGAAGCAAGAATCCCCTACTTCAGATGGGAAGAATACATCAAATCCTTCGAAGAGGCCTGCTGGAGACAACATAGCACCCCAGAAGAAGAGTCGCGCTACTAGAGCATCGGAAAAAATAGCTGAAGCTGATGGGGACTGTGGGCAGGATGAAGAAAGCAACGACGTCAACAAATGTGCCGAGTCATTTGCGTGCCCCTTTTACAGAAAGCACCCAGAGCGTTATTTTGACTGTATTAGCCTCAAAATGCCGCGCATATCAGATGTCAAGCAACACCTAAAGAGGCGCCATACGGCGAATTACTTTTGTCCGAGGTGTCTCAAGGGATTCTCAGCGCTAAAGCCCTTCCAAGAACATGTCCTGCAACAGGATTGCTCAATGGACCTCTCAGAATACACTGACGGCGTCTCGCCCACTACGCAAGATGCCCTCAAGGTCCGTTTCGAGAGGGGTTTGTCACCGAGAGGTCAATGGCACAAGATATGGAAGATCTTGTTTGGAGAGATCGATGATGACCAGAATCCGTATCATGAGGGCGTATTCAAAGAGATTACAGGAATAATAAGGTGTATTTGGACAAAAGAGGGACAGCATATCATTTCCAATGTGCAGAAAACTAGGGATATACCAGAGGATTGCGCTGATAAGCTACAGCCGGTAGTATTAGAACTCCTGGCTCGAGTAGAGACTCGATTCGAACAAAAGGCTTTGGAAGGGAACTCAAAGGAGCACACTAACAATGTCGAAAGCACCTTGGAGAAACCCGAAGTTGATACAAAACTAGAGCCTACTCACGATCCGTCTCCAGGCATTCAGACCAATATTGCTCCTCACGATACTGTATTGTCATCATCTAATTTAGGAATGGCATGTGCTCTTTCTGAAGGCTTCGGGTCAGTCAAGAGAATGTGGGGTCTTTCTATGCCCTCTCGATCTCAGGATCAACAGGCTGAAATACCATATCCCGATTTCACTACAAGAGACTTGCCCCTCTCAAGCGATAGCGACAATTGGCTAAACATCGAGCCACAGAATGATGTCTTGAAGGAACTTTTTGAGCCGGTTTATCTCGAAGGTATGGGAGATTGGACGAACGTCGTGGACCTTCCGCAAGATGATGAGATACTGCAAATGGAGGACTAGTGAGTAGTTCGCATTTCTTCTTAAGCCTGCTCCGTACTCGTCCTCATATATTCGGCGTTTCTTACTGCCATATGGCGAGGACTGGGGCAATCCGATCTATTATGACCAGATGGGCTACCGTATCGGGGTTTCGGGCGGACCTTTTGCAATTAATGAAGATGGGGACTTCCGACCAAACGGGTCTTCCCTTGAGCGAACAGTGTCACCCTCAAACGGAATGATGGAAATGGTTGGCGTCAGTATATATGTGGATGTCAATACGATGAGCGCCATACAAGTCTCAAGAGGAAGAGTCGGATTGCGAGTCTATGCAACTCCGAAAGGCATATCGATGGCTATGAGACTCCTGAGAGAGAAGGTTCCAGCAAACAGATCAACACATCGTTATTTCTGTATCTTAACAATTTGAGGAGCTCATGAGGACAGCATAGCAGCTTATTTTCAACAATTATGTTTACTGTCTGACTTCCAAGACATACTGTAGATCTAAATGTTTTGCTATTTCATAGTAGACAATTGAGTTATTTCTATTAAAATAAAAGGATATTTATGCCGCAGTAAGGACGTTGACTTTTTTTTAACCATAACTTGAAATTACAGCCAGATATCGCCAGCCATAGTTCATCATAGACGCATAGAGGGGTTTCAAGTATTCATTTCATGTCTATATGCGAAGCCAACAAGTTACCAAGTCTATCCAAACAAGTCCAATCCGAACACCTCCAGAATATCCAACTGCTGCAATTACTCCGCCAAGTCGCCAGGAGTAGGCTCAGTGCTGATCCCCTGCAAAACACTCTTATCAGCACTCTTCCCCTCCGCCGTCTTCACAACCTCCAACAACTCAACAATCCTCGGTGACCAACCCCCATTAACCTTTCCCTCCAGAATCTGCGCCGACGAAACCTCCGCTCCATAAAACTGCGCATTAACATCACGCTTCTCCTTGATAACCGTGCCATCAACAGTCAAACCACCATAGATACCACGAGACTTGGTATACGTCCACACAGGCTTGACATCTCCCATGTTTACGTTCCCTCCAAGGGGTCCGGCTGCAAGAGCAACGGCGCCTCCGAGGTTGACTTCAGATTTCTTGTAAGCGTCGACTGCGTCTTGGGTGTTGAGGACACAGATGCAGTCGTACACGTCTATGCCGTAGACGAGACCGACACTACCGCTGCGGACGGAGAAGGCAGAAGGTGAAGACCATGACCCGTCGGGGAGACGGGCGATTACAATGCCTGAGCCACCTGCGCCGGCAAAGTACATTCCTGCGCGGAAGCCGGTGAAGATAGCGAGGCCTTTGGCGTTGCTGATGACGTTGGAGGGGATTTTGTTCTTGTCTGTTGTTTGTTAGATAATGGAAGTGGCAGAGATGTGGATGGTACGCACCGACGAAGCTCTTGAGGATACGAGCGCTCTTTTCGCATTCCTCACGAAGGTCGGCAGTCTTGAAAAGACCCATTTTGCTGGTTTGCGATGGTGAGAATTTGAGATGGTCAGATGCTTGTTGATTAACTAGTGGATAGATGTAAGTGCTGAATGCAATGTCTTGAGTGCTAATTGAGATGAGAGTTGTCGATTGAACATGATGTTATCGCGAGTCTTTATACAAAAGCATTTGGTTTTTACATGGCGTGTACAAGCATGATGATTTGCAATCTTGCGCAAATCTGCGTATGCGACAATGCCTTTAGCATAGCCTCAGTTGGCGATACCTTCTTTACGGCCTCTAACTCATCTCGATTGACAAATAACCCCAAGCGACCAATCACACACTCCAGCGTATGTAAGCAAGCGTATCGCAGCGTATTCCGCGTACATCGTAAACCCGACCAATAAGCTGTCAAGCTCAATGAGGCTTTGCACCACTGAATCGATTGGACCGGGGAGAAAATAGCTTAGATCTCTTAGTTCAGTGCTAAAATCACGGGACGCGCGGCGAGAGTCATGATGGAGGGTAGACCTTGTTTTGCTTAGAGAGTTTTGAGTCTGGTGGCCTATAATGCTGCAACTTCTTGACTAGATTAGCTGGATTTATTGATTGTTGGGATGAATGTGGCTTGAATCGTTCGGCGAAGGTTTCGGATCCTACTGTTACTTCGGCGGGGGGTCGGAATTTTCCGCGGAAGTCACCTCCACCAAGATCTGATTCAGTCATCTTCATCAAGGGTCATGGCTCAAGGGGTGTCAACATCATAATTTTTCATCGAATGCATCATGTCGAGGCGTCAGAGACATCAATAGTGAATAAATTAGAAGATCAATAAACCCTTGGCCAATCATTAACATTAAAGAAATCTATATGAATATTCTATTGGGTATATCCCTCGCGTGTATCAATCCTATACCATATATGTCTTGTCTAAACACCGCTATAATTCCGCTGATGCAAATGCTTGGTCGAGCTGGCCTCGCTAACAGCACGATCATTATGCTCCTCAGCAGTAGATTCACTATCATCATCCTGCTGCTGTCCCTGATGCACAATCTGCGTGACGACAGTCTTCTTGATACCCTCAATCTTCTCACGCTCCTTGAGCTCGTACTCATCTTCCTCGCCAAGCTCAATATGTGTTCGGTGATGAGCGCTGGCAAGAGTCTGACCGAATCGTGTGCCGTGAGGTCGCGATGTTCCGGTCGTTCGTGATCGTGAAGAGTAGTCGTGGCCGTTGCGTTGGTCGTTGTTACCGGCGCGAACGACCTTGCCGATTAGATCGGCCATGTTCATCTCGATGTGGAGCTTGAGAAGGTAGACGAGGGGATGGAATTGAATGTAACTAAACAGAGTCAGTACAGGAAAACACTCGGGCTGGTGAGGGACTTACACAAAGCCGTTGGGTAGAGACATCATGCAGATGAGGAGTACATCCAGAGCAATGGAAATAGCGCACAAGAACATGTTCATCTGATACAGACGAGTATACTTCTGCAGTCCATTGGCAACAAGTCGCTGCTTGACGACATAGATGAAGTAGAAGTTGAGAATAGCATCCATGATAGCGAAAATGACCTTCTCGCATCGATCCCAGATATTGTTCAAGTGGATATAGGTCTCGCTAATCTGTAGTCGAGCGGGGACCCAGATACAGAACACACTGATGTTGACAGCGAACAGGATAAGGAAGCAGAGCCATTTGAGCTTGGTACCGTTGGATCGAACAACCATCAATAGCGAAACTCGGTTGATGATGATTTGGATAAGACACTGGACCTGCGTAGACCACCAGACAACTACACCCGTTAGCACATACTCCAAACCCTTCAGTAACATGGGGTCTTACTGATGAAGAAGAAAAACTGCATGCTCGGCTCAATATCACCCCGGAGATAAAACCAGCACATAACACCCAAGATAAAACTCGAGATGATCTCCGCCCAAATCAACGCAACGTAACTGGTGACCCTCTTCCGTCGATTCCACGCAGATCTCGTCTGTCGAATCGCCTTTGCGACGTTAAAGAGCGTGATGCCGAGCGACAAGCCCCAGGCGATGGAGGCGATGTTCATGTCGGTCTCATTGGGAAGATCGTCGACATAGTTGTCTGGGACGAGGAAGCCTCTTCCTGTCATCTTGACGTCAGGCCTGCAATCGAACCGCAAAAGGATAAGAAAAGGAAGGTTATAATGCAACAGCTGAAAAAGTAATGTGGAAAGAGGAAACAAATTTGAACAGGCTCCTTGCTTGGATTTAAGAAACAGGCCTGCAGAATCTGCAGTAGTCTCGGTACTAGCTACAAAAAGCCCCTGTTTTTGAGGTACTGCCGATCACCATTGGAGGCTGAAGTGGCTTGCGTTGAGACCTAACGGCGTGAGGAGCTAGTTAGATGCCGAGCACGGCGGGGGACAGAATAATCGATGAGCAAAGCTGATTTCATCGTAGTGTGTTGTGAGTGGTTAGAAAGGTGTTTCGTATTTCTGTCGCCCCGAGACTAGGTTGGGGAGCTAGACTGGGAGACCAGATGAGATGGACAAACAGCTAAGAAAGTATGTACATGGATGGCCCCTGAATCATGGGAATAGACGACGAACACTCAATAGCTTTGTTGGAAATATCGCGTGCCAAGAATGTTTGCATGAGCAATAAGATGTAGTGTCTCTACATCATGAGTATTAGTGAGACATTGCTGTACCCCAGATGATGAAAGACTCTCGCTTCCATGCAGTCTAAGCGTCAAAAAAGCATATCACCACAGTTTCAGGCTCTATCCTTGCTCATAACCTGATATTCGCAAATCGGCCGCCTTGTTTATCGCATTGGGCTCCAATCCCCTGAACCTCGTCGGTGTGAGATTGACCGAGTCATTGGGTTCCCCGCTAAGCTTACTCCAACTCACAGCTGCTGCAGATCACGGGAAATCGTGGATCCTTTGCCCCCCTTACTTCAGATTGGGCTTTTCTAGTGCCTTGGTATTTCTTTTCAGTCCTTTGTGATCAAGATGCTCGCGATGTCCCGCTGTAGATCTCCCACCGTCTGTTCGCCCAACGGTTGATTCAGCCAAGCATTCCAAAGGATCAAAGCGCAGATTACTTTCATTCTCAAAATAGAACATGCACTTTTTGCTCACGGGCATTTTGTATATGAACGCTATAATCTTATGAGACGACGCTAACACGCTGGCGCCTTGATACCCAGCATTTGTTTAGTAATTGTATATATTTGCCTTGTTTTCTCCCAGCACGAGTCAACAGCCCCCTGTGATTTTTTGAGATTGATGTTCTAACTGGAATGAGTATTGTTAGGCATAGTAACGTTTTGGATCTCGGCGGAGGAAATGCCGAAGATACCGGGTAGTAAGAACGGTGAACTTGGCACCATCCAAAGAATTGCGGCGTCTAGAGATTATCGCGAGTCAAAGCTGTGAGGTTTGATCAAGAGTATAAGTTTAAGTGTTTGATGCTGTTGAGAACGTGAGGCGATTGCGTGCTTGTGCGGTCAAATGCGCCGCGTTCAGTGTGTAGTTTATGGGAAGCCTTTACAGACTTCTGCTTTGTTGACAATCTGGGCCTGTTCGGCATTGGAGCATAAGACAACCAGCAAGACGTAATGCCCACGTGTATTCAAAACCATTGAGTCAGATACTGTCGACACCAGAATTGATGCCGAGAGAACGACATTATTCATCGTACACAGTGGCGCTCTTGGTGTTGAGTCGCCCTCAATCTAATCTTGCGGCGCGATGAGAATGGATCTCTCATGACTCGTCCATGCCGATAGACTCTAACCCTGGTAGTCTAGTGCAGTGGCTGATAAAATTCCCTTCACTCAGCCTCCAACGCGTCCAAACCCTCACCCTGAAGAAATGTCACAAAAACGTGGCATCCTCAATTAAAACCGCCAGTCTTCTACCCTTCCATAGGGCTGGCTTCACGACCTTCTCCCTTGAGACAAAAACGTGGCAGAAATTCCATCTCGTGGCGTTTTGTATCAACAGAGTTCACACTAAGCTTTAGATACATTAGTTTCCACTGGGGAGATGCAAAACTCCGCTTCCTCCGCTAGCCTCTTTTCTTTTTTTTTCGCCTCCCGAGGAAGTAAATCTCGCAGGAGACCCTTGTTGCGCTTTGACTTCCGTACTGCCCCGGACTTTTACTTTTGTGTATCTTAGAACCCGATGCTTGGGAACGTGTGTTACCGGAGGGTGATCAGCGATATAAGAGGACCTGGTTGTGTTACATCACGAATCGTCGGGAGATGGGCATTTGATCGACATGTGACTTGACATTGGGTATCTTCGTAGTCTGGCTGTTTGCAGATTAACTACCTAGTACGCTGTTAGATAGTCGCGGAACTAATGCCCTGGTATGACTAGAAATGTGTACCTCCGGGTACCAGTGACATACAATACATAGTCTAGAGATAGGTCTCCCCTCTTTTCATACCAGATCTCGCGGCCCAGATTCTTCAGCATGGATCCCTCAATCCACTGATCGACTCCTCAGGTACCAAGATTTCGGTACAACTGCTGCAACCGTCTACCTGGTCCAGAGCAGGGTTCTAGCCTCGTCGTATAGCACGCGCTAACGTCTGGATCCTTTGGTAGCAAATCATGGGTCGGAATTGACGAAAGATCTTGCTGTTGTGGGTTCCGTGAGATTGTTGCCGTGGGTCTGTGATTTCGAATTTCCCATGCGTTTGATTGATGGGAGATTCAGGGCTCGAGATATCGTATTCTGAAGTTATGTTGTATCGGGGAATATCGCGCCGAGAAGTAGGTTTGAATATCTGAGATTATCAAGAGATAGTGTACGGAGTAACATATATTGGCATGGGTCTGCTTAGTTCACCCAGTATGCTGGTTCGCAATTTTATTGAAGAATACCCAATTATATCTTGGCGCTGCTGCAAACAGTTTCGGACTTGGAACCGAGTGATATTAACATCTTTCAGTTCTTTTCGTAGACGCTGGGACATTCCCTCCAGCGATGGATCAGCTCTTATCTTATCTTATCACTTATCACTTATCACTATCTCGGCCCAGGCCAACTTCTACTCAGGCTCAATCACAAATGAGCGATAGCGAGTATTATAGTTTCTCCGCGTGCGTAAGACGGGATATATAATCGGTTGGATATTCAGACCGTTCAGTCTAGTTGTCTGGACTGCTTTCTCGGGTAAACTCAAGTCTTTTCGATGCTGAGAGATAAGTGATCCACATCGCTGAACTGGTAAAGCAAAAATTAAATCACCGTGAAGATTCAGTGTACGTGACACATGTTACGCTCTTTTCAATACCTGATAACCCTGTATTCGTCTTGTGCTTATTTTTTTGTATTTGTAACTATGTAGGCAATTCAGAAATTTCCGTGGCTGGCTCCACTTGAAGCAGAGGAGCATGCTCTTTCTAGGGTAGCCATGTACTCAGAGCGTTGTGGCGAGATGCTGAACGGGGCCAGCAAGTTTACTGTCTATAACAATCCAGATCTACAGTGAGATGCCTACTCATATACATAGAACCTCTGAAAATTGCCTCTCGATACGTAGGATGCTGATCCCTCTCTTTACTCAAAGGTACGGCCTTCGGAAGCCCGTTTTGTCCCTCCAGCGTCCTCATAATCCCCATCGGCCGCTGCCCACAAAACATCCACTCAAGCTTCGGAAAGATATTGGCGTACTCCTCTGCTTGATCAAGCATACGGTTTCGATGCGTCCTCTCCCATCTCGTCATGTATTCCACCTGGCTATCAATTGCTTCCCCATCAAGCTCCGGCCTAGCGTTTGCTTCCTCCACAAACTTGGGTAGTATGCGACACAGGTAGTAGAATCCTGAAGGGAGGATACCCTCAAGTGAGGGATACGCGTCGTGGGATAATGCCAGCTTGGTGAGTCTTTGGAGCGGGCTGAGGTGGTGGCGGAGCTGGTCATGATCTACATCCCAGTAGTATTGCCATTCGAAGGGTCTTCCAGCACCGAGACTCAGTTGTTCTAGAGAAACAAGTCGCGCGATCATTTGGAGGGACTTGTCGGGGATTTGAGTTTCCCCCCATGCTAGATGCAACGACCCCAGGTTACCAAATCAAGGCTGCTGAGTGTAGGGAGAATGATATCATCCAGATACTTGGTCCCTCCCAAGTTCTCCTGGAGATACAGTTTGCGCACTCCCGTGTGCTTCGAGATGAACTTTGCAATGCGCCAACAAGCTGACATATTTGTTGGTGGAGGAGAAACAGCAAAGTCTTCAAGATCTCGTGAAGTCTCGCAATTAGAGATCGAGGGATTAGTTAGTACTATTTCGTCCAACTCAAGAGACTTGAGAGGCGCCCCGAGAAAAGACGAAGTAGCGACGCTGTCGAGCTTGATACATTGTAGCCTCAGGTATCTCAGACGAGGAAATTCCACGGCTGTCTCTCCGAGCGAGACGAGGACGTCACTATCTCTGATGCCTTCCGAATCACTCCATGTCAGAGACTCAAGGGTAGACGAACAGAGACGGAACAAGGTTGAGAAAAACCCCGTCATCGCATGCGTTCGCGTCTCGCCTTTCACTTTACTCTTCTGTCTGTCCTGTGCGAAACTAACGTCAAGCTTGAGCCACCGGAGCGGCCAAGTCGAGGGCGTTGAAGGTGGCGTCAAACACCACGCTTCATCAATCACTTCCCCGGTCAGCTCGATGTGCCGCGCTGAGCATCTCACTATCTTTTCGAATAAGCTCTTATGCAGAGAATAGGTATCCTTCCAGATGAGGGTTTCAAGATTGGGCATTGATGAAATGGCCTCAGCTATAGCTGCTTGCACGTCCCTAAAGGCCTGAACAACAAGAGCATGTTCTTGTTCGGAGGGAAGTCCCTCAGGATATTCACGAGCACATGCCTTAGCAAGCTTTCGATGATAACGACAGACCTGTTTCCGATGCGAAGCAAACGTAACCCTACGGACACAAGCACTAACGCACGGTTTGAGCACCCGAGAAGACTTGTTACGTGCAAGTTTAGAAGCAAGCCTCCTTTCCCTGGCGCTGTAGTGGAAGTTAACCACGGCAAATTGACGGCGGCGCGCAAGCTGATGACAATCACTGTTGACCAGCGCAAGAGATCTCAGCGATTTCTTGTCATCGCTTAGAAGGTCGGCGATGGCAGCGAGGATCTCGGCGGGCAATTGGAGAAGCTTGCAGGTGGATGCTCCGGGTCGACCCTGCATGGCTATGCTGAGATGAAGGGATCGATGTTGATTGCTTTCTCTGCCGAAGTTGTCGACACCAGGCAGGCCGACATTGCTCATCATGAGACTGATGACGTCGTGGTCGTAGTCTAAATTTATGGTGACTGATTACGGAGATGAGGTAGTGCAGGGTTGGCCAATATGGAACAATTTGGCCTGGGCGAGTCTGCTTTCTATATCCGTTTGTGCATTGAGGTTACTTGTCAAGTTTGGTACCTATCAAGGTGTACGGCTGCGTTTGTATGATGTGTTGACTTTGCATTAAGTTTGCTGTGTTCTCTGGCGTAGAGTATGACGCCTTGTCTTGTCTTGTGTTGCAGAGGGGAAAGAAAACTCTAATCGCAACACTCGCGAGATGTCTAAATATGGCATCACTCCTCTATCGATACGTCGTCACTAAATGTTTATATAATTCGACACGATGTGGATCAGCTTGAAATAAGCTCCAGGTCCCGGTATTGCACCCGAGAGCACTCTAAACAGGTAACACGCCACCTGCCAGCTGAGGCAGGTAACATCAGAGTCAGGATATATCTGAATATACTAAAAACAAGTCTTTATCGGCATTTATCCCGCCATAAAGGATATTCGCGGGGTACTTATAGCAAGGAACAGAGACATCCTTTAACATTAATACACAAAGATAAAATCCTCATTCTTGAGGTCTGTCATATCCTCAAAGTCGTGATCATGTGCCACCATTTCTTCATTACTCTCGAGCTCAGCGGCAGTAGAACTCTGAAACATGGATCTATCGACAATAACCTCAGACTTGCCAAGAGCTAAGCGCCTGCGGGCGTGGGATTTGTTGAGGGAAAAGAGATAGATGGTGACGATACTTTTTGTCTGTTAGTTGATTGTGTACGGTTGGTGTCTTGGAATTACTTACGCCGTAAGAATTATGACAAGGATAAACATGCACAAGTTGGAAATGAGACCTTTACGGTAAAGGGGAGCTTGGCCAGTACTGTAGAGGAGAGGTCCAATCACCTGTGAAATTGATCAAAATATGTAGTGAAAACTGCGGTTATTCTAGGTCACTCACGTTGCCAGTACATAGGCCAACGAACATGACACCAGTGGTGACCTTTCTCTTGGTATCACCAGCGGTATTTTGGGCCTCCCAAGCAAAGATCAAGGGCGTAATGCCCGGGTAGACGGAGATCTAGAAGCCATGTTAACAATGCTCTCGATGATCAGTAGGAGTTTGAAGGACTTGCAATGTAGTAGGCGAACAGCAAAATGCCCTTCTTGTCATCAGTGTGGGGGATCTTGAGAAGCAAGACACATCCGACGATGGGAGTAATGCAAAGAAGCATAATGATAGGGCCCTTTCGGCCAAGTTTGGTGGCTGGCCAGCCGGACCCAATAATGGCGCACATCTGGACTGATCCGAAGGGTATGTTGAAGAGGATGGTCTGGAACTTGTTGTAACCAAAGGACTTGACGATGAGTGATCCGAAAGTGCTAATACCACCACTGGGTATGGAAATGGTGATGACGAGGAAGAACCAGCACCAGGTCTTGAGATCAAGAATGGATTCCTTGACATGCTTCCACTTCCACTGCCGGGATACAATACCCATTTGGTTTGATCGGAGCAATCAAGGGCTTTCCGTGGAAAGCACAGGAGTAGTCTATAGTCATTTTGGTGTCTTTTTCACTGCCGACTCTCGGCAATTAAGTAAGCTGTGTGGACCTCGATCAACCCAACTAAAATAAGAGAGCCTATAAAAGACATGACTGCGGTATGCCTAAAAAGGATCAAATTCTTGACACTAACGTTGCCACTACTTCTCACTCTTCCACTGCCGGTAACCGAGCTAAAGCGGTTGGATTACCGGTAGTGTTGATCGCAAAACTTTAGTCTTTTTAGAATTGACGTAGATGTCTTGACAGGAAAGGTAGCTGAGGGAAGTGGTTGATCTTGATGAAGACTCAGAGCCTGACATGTCAGTTGGCGAATCATCTGATTTTGACAGCGTTTAGTGAGAGCAAGCCGGCAATATTATATAAAAGCCATACTGTATTGCTGATAAGGTATAGTCTTGGATTGATTTATGGGTTTGGGGTTAATTAACCTATAAAATAATTAATTTTGCCAATCTGACAGCCAAGCCGGCTGCTTGGTCCGTTAAGTGGAATTGATGTTGGCTCGGCACCAGTCAGATGCATCAGAGTCAGGATGATTGCCCACAGAACAGGCTAAGCGAGATGAACCGTACCACTTGGCGCATCTGACATTGACATGCTAGTTAATGGATAAAACTCGCTTTGTTCCTGCATCCATCGTAAGTCTATCTCATCCTGTACATACAGCATGAGCCAAGATGCTGTCCTTCAATCGGATAGTGCTGCTGTATGCAGTTCTGCTATGTCTGCTGACTCTATGCCTTGCGAAAGACGACGAAAACTATGACAACTCCACTAACTACCGTCCTCGCAATGTCACAGGCCTCGGCGACTTCTACCAATGGGTCGGATCGTAAGTCTCGCTGCGGTGAAATATCATGATGACATGACTAAACTATTCTCTCAACAGGTACTATAACGCGACAGCGGAAGTCGAATTGAAACCCATCTTCGGTGATGTCTGGAACGAGACGATATTTGGCCCTAACTACACGGATAATCTATGCCCTGAACTAAAGAACTCGACCCAAATCGTCAAATACGACGCCATTCTGAGTATCCTCGAGAAAGGCAAATGGAACGCTGGAAGTAACTCTGTTATTTTCTGGCTGACGCTCATCCCAAAATCCTCAGCCGGATTTAACGTATCCTCTCTTGGTGCCGATTTCACATACGCGTCTCAACCGGGAGGACTTCAATTTCCTCTATATTCCGTTCAGTTAGCCTAAACGCCTCTCATAATCCAAGATCTGGAACTTGCTAACGATGATCCAGTCCAAGCCCAGATGGATATTGGCAGCCGCAAAATGGAAAGGGCCCTGACATCTTCAACTTCACAACCACCCAGACTAAGTCCGGAGCTTACAACATCAGCGCCCTACTGCAACGCAACATCCCCGAATCGTACTCATCACCTCTAAATCTAACCATGCCAGTGTGCAATACCACCGAGCTAAGCGGTGATTACAGAATTGATATAGAAGAGTTTCGATCCTGGCAAGAAGAGGACTGGGATGACTTTCGATGGCCTGACATCAGCGTCATGTTCGACGACAAAACAGCGAACTTGACTATGGACGCTGTATTTTCTGCGAGGCCGTATGTTTGGCCTAATACGACGACTGAGTGGTCGGCACCTACAACAGGTAGTCCTGGCGCACATGGCTTCATACAAATTCGAGTCTCTGGGTTCATTGATGCATATCATTCCGATTCGCTCAGTCTTGATGATGAGACACCTGCTTGGCTACGCACAGTGGGTTTTGGGAATGATTCCTCGAATATTGGGTATGGGTCTGATAGTGCAGCTATCAAGCTGGCGACTGAGTTTACTATCTCTTTCATGGCTGTTGCTATAGGTATCGTGGTGTTTCTATAACAGAGCTTCAGCGCTATATATATGGTCGATGAATATGAAGTTCTAATTAGGCAGCTGGTCGTGGCTTGAAGTCAAAAGAGACAGAGCCGATAACAACACCCACTGTGTTCCTCCTCTTGAAGTGGTGCCATCCTTCTAAAGCCTGCCTTGTGTCTGACGTCCCAATGTTGAGCTGTTCCAATACTTCGACCACGACGGCGTACAAGATATCCAAGTTTCCATCATCAACCTTGACAGAGATTCCCAACGACCCACGGGCCCCCAAATTTCGAGTCTGCTCAGATTCACGTATCCCAACTCCATAGCATCCGTCAGCACCAACTTTACCGATCAATTGCCCTTTGTATGCCTGCATCAAGTCTGTACAGAAACGTCCTTCTCCTGCCACGAATTCCGGATAGTTGGACATCGCACAGAAGATGCGGGCAAGATTTGTCGTACGCGGGGATTGTGAACCCTCTTGCTCGGCAGAATCTGCACCAGCGGCAAAGACGGCGTAGGTATGTGCCAAGTAGAAGAGGGGAAATGCAGGAGAGGGAAGATTACAGCCATCGGTAGCCCATTGAACAAGACCGGGGTCGGGGCAAAGCTCCTCAACGACCTTTTTAACCCGAACTTGCATCAGATGATCTGGACTGTGGTAATCTGTTATACTGGCACCTAGAGCGAGGGCACCAGCCATCATGCCAGCGTGTTTGCCAGAACAGTTGTTGTAAATTCCTTGCGTGACGTCCAACCCCTTCTGAGCCCATGCTAGATTGACAGCAGGGTTCAGCGAAGCATGCCCACCGCAGCGGTAGTCGCTTTCTTGCGCTTTAGCCTTGATCAACATGCTTCTAACACGTTCGACATGCCTTGTTTCGGCATTGTGCGACGCACACATGAGGGCAAGGTCGATTTCATCAAAACCTGCATTTTGGAAACCGCCCGTCTCGATGACGGCGATAGCTTGTGAAGGCTTGATTGCCGATCGGGCTAGAGTGATCCTTGCGGGGTTGCCAGCAGCGTAGAGGATGTTGCCATGAGAGTCTGTGACTGCGACGTGGACGCGGTGGATGTTCTCAACGATGCCGCCTCTGTCGGTGATGACACAGTTGTTCTCAACGCACTTTGTTTGGGTCATTTTGCTTGTAACGCAGTGGAGGAATAAATTTTTGAGCAACGGAGTTTGATGAATTTTGTATTAGAAACGAATGAGAAGGAAGAGCTGAAAACCATCTCAGCAACGAAGTATTTGACGATTTATATAACTTGTAAGTGGTTTTGCAACCATTGTCGCCCTGTCTTTTTCCATACCCACTGTTTGTCCAGACAAGCCAACTCCCAAAGTGACTTGAGTCTTAACTGTTGTGCGTCTACTTTCATGGTTTCTACGTTAAGCCACAAGTAGTCACTACTTGGCCGCAGCTATCCTGAGACTATGAGATTGGTCGGTTCAGACCCTCGTCATTCTCCGTACCCACAATCACGGATGACTCATCGTTAATGCTCTTGTCATCCATATTCCGTACCCACTAAATTCGTCGCAACTGTCAACATGCACCCTATACCTCCGGATATAAGTAGCAAACATGGCATCAACTCAGGAACCACTGACACGACATGCCTGCGAACCTTGCAGACGCAGAAAGATGAAATGCGATGGTGAAAGACCCACGTGTTCGTATTGCCTACGTCTGATGCTCTCGTGTTCTTACTTACCAAGGGCTAAAACCAAGTCATAGTGAGTCGAACGTATGCCTGGTGATCCCCGTAAATGACCCGTAAGCAGTGTCAAGTCCAAAGGAGCAAGGGCACACAAACGAACGGGAGAAGAGCTCGGTCAAACCATGAGACCTAGACAGCATCCCGCTGCGTATGAATGTGCTCCTGATTCCCCATCTACATCACCTGTTTTCCTACCACCGCCGCAAGACATCCCTCAGCATGAGCTTGAAAACCGAAAGTTCTCAATAGAAAGGTTGGTGTCTTTGTGCTTTCCAGCACTAGCCAGTTGGAGAGTACAGCAGTTACAACTCACACAGCTAACACAAAGTACGTGCCTTAGACCTCAGCCAACACAGGAGGCCCTGAAACAGTTTATCAAAGTCTACGAAACCAAGATCCACCTTCAACCTCTGCCGCTATTCAGGTTAGATAGGCTCGAGGAACAACTGCTTGACGGCCCTCATTTCCTCCTTTGGAGCTTTATGGCTCTGGTCCTCATGTTGTCTACCCATCCTTTCTACGATGGTCAAGGAGCATTTGCAAGAGACTTGTACACCCGAAAAGCGGAGGAGGCCGTGAGCAATTTAGCTTCTGAGGGGGATACATCACCAGAAGTCACGCTATCCCTTTGCCTTATTGCTTTGAAACATTTGAAGAGTAAGAAGCGTGTATTCAACTGAAGTTCAAGAACTCATCGGGATTCTAGATCAGCAACTCGCACGAGCCTGGATGACTACTGGTACTGCTGCGCGACTACAGGCCTTACGAGTCCTTTCATTTGACAACCCCGCTTCTTCAACAGATGACTCGGTATCTCGAGCTCACTGGAGTGTTTTCATGCTAGAACGACTTTTTGTTCCTACGATTCCGGATGCTTTTGGGCCCGGAGTTCCCGAATTCCCCATTAGCGCTCCAAAGCCCCTTGCACCTCAATCAACACTCTTAACTACCATACCAGAACGCGCACAAGCACAGCCGAGAACCATACTGAGCAGTGATCCCGGTATCATTGGAGTTCATGTGCGTCTTGTGACGATTTGGGGAAAGCTTCGATTTTACTTACATGGTCTACGGCGAGGCGTGACGGAAAAGCCTTGGTCGCCAGACTCAACGCATACAAAACTCAACATCGAGATGATAGAGCACGAGGCTCTAATTGATTCCAGCTATTTTCTCTCCAAAGCTCTTCTGCCAAGCAGAACCAGGGCGGAAATATCTTTACATTGTGAATATTGGGATCCATTCATGGCTAGTCAAATAATCTGGCATGCCATCCACGCCGTGCTAAATCACCCGTTCGTTCACCTGTTTTTACTCAGATCTTCCAGAGATGTTCCTCCATCGTGTCTATTCCTTCAACAACGGATTGATATGGCGCTATTTCATACAGGATCTCTGTTTCGGATTCTTCAGTCGTTTATGGATCTGATGGATATAGTTGATCCGATGGTGGCTGACTTCGTAGCTGCGGCTGTGACGGTGTCGTGGTTCTTTCAGTTCTCAGCAGACCCCAAAATCTCGCGAAGGGCCCGTGAAGAGTTAGATCAATGTGACGCGTTTCTCAGCCATGTCGCTGTCACTTGGCCTCACGTCAGTCAAAAGGTACGCTGCTAATCACGCCAAGACACCTAGCAACTTATGTCTCAGATGAGTGCTCACATATGGGTCTAGTTCGAGACGCTGCGAAAACTGGAGGCACTGGCCAATGAAAACCGCCGACAACACTCCGATGAAGGTACAAACATTAAGTTCCGGTCTGCATGGCTTTGGGATCTGTTGGATCCCAAGATTCAGTCCAATCAGATTGGCTCTTCACACTCAGGGTCAGGAACTGAGAAACATCCAGATTCTGAGATGTATCTCAAAAGCCATTTTGTCATGCCTTTGCACGACGACCAGGACTCTAGTCAGACAAGAGAGGCAGTGGCACCTAATCAAGATGGTATGGATTCTCTGTTTACTGTACCTGGAGATCTGGATTTGTTCAATATCGAGTTGTTGTCACACGACTTTTTCGAAAATGGACTATGGGATCAAAGCTACTGAGAGGAAATTTTTCATTTACGATCTGGGCCTACCGCCTGAGCTCATTGTCAGCGGGTTGATGTTTTATTGGCAGTATCTTGATACCTAAGACAACTATCTTATAT
>JABSTL010001330.1:0-15292 GCA_013759095.1 Fusarium sp. NRRL 29148 | reverse complement strand
ACTCGCCCACGTAAATATTGGTACCGATTTCGGGTCACTCGTGGTCGTTTTCTTTTTCTTTAGCCCTCTGAATGGTGACTATATTCCATTTGCTTTAGAAGAGGGAAGAAACGGGTAAGGATGAGCCTGGAGTGGGCTCTCGGCAATCTCTTGCCGGCAGCGGTAGAGGCCTTTGAACTGAATGATACCTTTCATGAATCAGGCCAACTGCATCTGCATCATTCGACCATTTTCGCTGACCGAGACTCGAGACTCTCCTCTCTCAAGCCAGTCTAGCACAGGCAGGCCTAGACCAGCAGACATTTTCGCATTCCCCCGATCGAGTTTTGCATTATCGGCATTGGTGATTGGTTCATCATGGTATTAATCAGTGGTGCCATGGATGGGGAAATGGTCAGATGACTGCTAAAATAAATAAAATAAAAAAATGACAGCCTGTATAGCAATGCAAATCTGGTCGAAGAGTCATGATGCCAACAGCCAAAGATGCAACAGATTGCCATGTCCATACAACAACTGGACTATCGATGTCAAGGCCATCGAATTTCAGACGAACCGCGTCTGTGCTCTGTTAGTTCACCGATCACCCGTACAGCTAGTCCATTCTCTTCAGCCTCGTGTGCGATACAGGCTTTACCATTGGTAGGCCCACGGATTCTAGATCATTTCCTTGAGGAACCACCAACAGTGAAATCCGAGATGCAAATGGTATAAAGATATTGATCCGAAAAGCTCAGATGAGTTCTCGTAATTTACACCGGCATTAACCTGTTTCATTCACCGTACGAAGGGATATCTCATAATGGCGTAAGAGCGAAATTGAAGGAAAATGGAGAGCCTACGAATCGTTAGTCATGAATATGGAACCCAAGGGTACCTAGCATTATGCCTGGTTGACAAGTAACGAGTATTCAAGACTCAGTACCTTAGTAGAGTAGCTCGTGTGGAAAGGGAGCATGTGATAGTAGGATATAATGCCATTAAAGAGCAGCCATACTATACCCATTAAGAACAAGACTATCTTCCATGAACTCCCTCACACAGTATGACTCTTTGTGAATCATCCGGCGTACAGAGTGAGATGCATGGCGAGTAACAAATGAGCTTACACGCCTCTCATGGATCTTTTCTAGAAACCGGAAATAGCGGGGATACGTCCTGCGGGGAGAAAGCAAATTTATTTATTTTCTTTGGCCTGGTCAAATTGTCTACCATCGATTTTGCCCCGCGATGCCCCTCCTTCACACAAAGCTCCAAGTCCAGACCTCAATTATATCATATATAAATCACTGCCTTTCCTATTGTCTATTTTCCGGTAACAGCCGGTTCGACCAAAACTCTCACTGGCCCCGTGTTGCTCATTCAAATAGTAATCATGGGAGCCCAACAATCCTCAGAAACCTCCAATGCTGGTGGCCCAGCTCCCGTCGCAAAAACTTGTTACTACGAGCTACTCAGTGTTGAGCGTTCTGCAACAGACGATGAGTAAATCTCTCCGGATATGCCCCTCTATCCTGTCTTCCTACTGACCTTTTCTTTACTAGGATCAAGCGAGCCTACCGCAGAAAAGCACTCGAGCTTCATCCAGATCGCAACATCAATGATGTCGAGACCGCCACACGCCGCTTTGCCGAAGTTCAAACCGCTTACGAGATCCTGTCTGACCCTCAAGAGAGAGCTTGGTACGATTCACACCGCGATGCCATCCTCAATGGAAGAGACGGCGACGATGACGGCCAACCTACTACTTTCCGCAATGTGCGACTCACATCGGCTGAGGAGATCATGGGCTTGATCCGCAAGTTCAATGCTGCGGTGCCCTTCGATGACGAACCCACGGGTTTTTATGGAATCTGCCGGGAAACTTTTGAACACTTGGCCATGGAAGAGGAGGCTGCTGCCGATAACGACGACCTCGATGTCCGGGACTACCCAACTTTTGGATCCTCTGACGATGACTACGAGGATGTTGTGAAACCATTTTACACTGCATGGGCTGGCTTCGCAACCGTCAAGTCGTTCACATGGAAGGATAAATATCGACTTTCTGATGCTCCTGACCGCCGTATCCGCCGTTTGATGGAGAAGGAGAACAAGAAGATGCGGGAGGACGCCATTCGCGAGTTCAATGATGCTGTCAACTTCCTCGTCGGCTTCGTGCGCAAACGAGACCCCAGATACCTACCCAATTCGCAGACCCAAGATGAGCGCCAAGCTTCCCTACGAAATGCTGCTGCGGCCCAGGCCGCTCGATCGCGAGCTGCGAACCAGGAGCGCATGGCATCATTCGAGATTCCCGAATGGGCCCAGGCTCGATCCAACGACAATGGAGCAGAGGGGGGGTTTTCAGAATCTGAAGAGGAATCAGAGGTTGAGATACTGGAGTGCGTTGTATGCAACAAGTCGTTCAAAAGCGAGAAGCAGCTTGAGGCGCACGAGAAGAGCAAGAAGCACATCAAGGCTGTTCAACAACTGCGTCGGCAGATGAAGCGCGAAGGTGCTGAGCTGGAGCTTGATGAGATATCATCACCACGTGGGGCAAATGCGAACAAGCAAAAAGATGCTGCCGCACAGGAAGACAATGTTAAAGAGGAGCCGCTTGGATCGACTCAAGGTGAAGTTGTATCGCCGCCTCCAGCGGATTCGTCCCTCGCCGCGACACCTGCTGAATCTGCAGACGCATCAGACGACACCGACTACGCACCCAGGGATGTTGTCGAGGAGAGAATAGCTTCGGCCAGCAAACTCAAAACTACTAGCGATATTACTAATGAAGACCATGAAGTATCAGCATCAGTGCAGGATCTGTCGGTTGATGAGCCTGCGCAGGGCAAGAAGGTTGGCAAGGCCAAGGCCAAGCGCGCCAAGAAAGCAGCGGCTGCACAGTCGCAGAAAGAAGAAGTATGTTAACAGATCAGCGATCATCTTTCTGTTAAGCTGACGACAGTTCATAGCCACAGTGCGGAGTTTGTGGGGAGACTTTCGCTTCTAGAACCAGGCTGTTCGTCCATATTCGAGAGGAAGGACATGCAGAACTAAAACCAGTGACTGGTGGAGGCAAGAAGAAGAAGAGATGATTAAGGATCTAATGCATACGATGTGCATCCCGCATTCAACCGTATCACCATTCGGCAGCTGATATCAAACGACAGGCAGCGCGTGAAGAACGCGCTGTATCGCGCAGCCTAAAACGACAAAAATCGTGATAAAGAGGGTCGTTCGAATCGATTTCAATGTCTATCCCGACGTAACGCCTGGTCCTCCTGCCAATCATTATGGGTTGCAGGAAATTACAGCCAAAATAAATCAAAACAACGCCGGGCCCAATAACCAATCTAGGCCTCCTGAATGGTATCCGTATCATCGTCACTTAGCGTCTCAACCTCGTCAATTGCGCCTTCACGGCCCTCGCTTGAGCCTCCGTGTACTGCGTTTTGCTGCGCCACATGGATAATCGACTTGCCTTGGACATGCTTGACCCCACGCTTCCAGTCCTGCCAGTCCTCCTCACTTCGAATCAGAAAACCTATTAGCATACTGGGATCCATCTCGCGAACGTGGATGCGGCGCAGTCGAGCAGTATGACACGATTCTATCTCTTCGCTGGTGTAATCTATGGGGTTCTCATGGTATGGGAGTGCAGGCCTTGTGTGGTGAGGATCAAGGTAGAATAGGAAGGAACCTTGCGAGCCGATGAAGTAATGGGATGAGGATGGACGGCCTCTGCGCATGGTCAGCACTATAAATATGCGAAGAGTAGCATGTAGTACTCACCCTGCGATACCCACGGATTGCGGCATCTGAAGTGCTGCAATCAGAGCTTCCCAATAAACGGGAGTTATCTTATCTAGTCCCAGCCGAGTCCCTACCAATACAAGCGTGGGGTGGAAGGCTTCGCCGGTTGGCTTCGCAATTTTCATGAAGTCATCCTCGTAGACATCAGGCCCATCGCCAGTGGAATATACCCTGATTGAGGGCTCATTTGAGTTCGCCAATGCTCTTCAACTTGTGTGTTAGAACTAATATCGCGTGTGTGACAGTGGTGAGAACTTGGACGTACTGGATGCAGCGGGCTGTTGCTGATGGGCCAAACCATTCACCTGGATACTTGCCACACGCGCTGGCACCATGTCGGACGAAACTGTGGATTGAGTAAGGAGCTCTTGGATCGTCGGCAAAGTCTTTGAGGATACGACATTCTTCTTCTAGTGATTGTCCCTGACGCCAGTCTGTACGATGTCAGGCATGTGATATAGTCTAGTGTGGTGGGCGCTTTGACTTACCTCTCCCAAGGCGAACGAGTGCGATGGTGTTTGCAAGTAAACTTTGACCAGACCGAATCATGCATCCCCACCCGCTGTCTGATGAGAATGGGCTCTGATCCCCTAGTTGGCTCTTGAGTCTCATCGACAGTGACAGTGAAGATGTGGCTTGGGGGTTCTTGGAACGAGGAATGGGTTCGAACTCGGATCTGTAAGTCATCCATATCCTTGATTCAAAATCGGTTATGAAGCCAGATGGCCATCCACCGTCATTCGACTGGTCGTCATATGCTAGTGATGATGAGAAACTGCTCGATATTGATTCCGGTGGGGTTTCTGGGGCATTTGTCGGTATGTTGGGCGATCGAGCCGTATCCTGATCTTCGGTGTCCGACTTGGGTGCTGGGGGCGGCGTCTGGGGATTTTGTTCCTCGGACTTTGTGTATTTCTTATCGCTTAGCTTGTAGGAGCGTCCAAGACACCAGACTGGATGATCGTGGGCAACATCGTTGGTAGGTTCTGGATCCCAGAACATCTGTACGATCCGTCGATAGCGTCCAAGGTCGACATTGGCCATGGCGTTCTCCATGTTGATAGACATGGATCTCAAGCTGTCATTTGTTTGCTCGTTCGTTGTAGAACCTGAGGAGCTCGGGAACGAAATACAATAGAAATGTAAGATGTGTGCCTCAACAAGGAGGCAACATGAAGCTTCAGGTGGGATAGAAGGCAGCAGACAGGAAACGGCCAGATGGGGTCCTGGCCTTAGCCTGGCAGTGGAGTCAGCTGGGGCCGGCGGGCGGCGGGGGAGACACAACCCAGTTGCTTGTGACTCGCACCCAGAGGCCAGCCCGTAAGAAGCGCCTGAGGTGGACTTCGGTTCTATTGGAGCTGGTACTGGCTCTAGGTACTCGGTACCAACGCACGCGATATGGGATCTGGTGCACGGGCCATCCCTGACACGTCTCGACGTCAGACTCGATATCTGTTGAATTGCTCGAGTTGAGTTCACATGGCCTGTGGTTAATAGAAATGCTGTATTTTTTCGTGCTTCTGTATTTGTATACTCTATTTACACGTATATGTACGCGTTTTTCTATACCCTCCTCTCTCCTTACCAGAAGGGGGTTGCGAATGTGTTTTGCTGGGAAGTCTGCTTATAATCAACAGTTGTCATGATAGGTTCAATGAAATATTGGGTAAAACACGACTATGTTAGTTTTCAACACACAGGCACCTCAATATGCACAAGATACGATGTCTAGACACTTAGATTATAGATGAAATTATGCTGATATAATTAAAGTTTATTTTAGAACTGCTTTTGGTTGAAAATCGCATATGTCCAGTTCTCGATATTGCTTCATGTTCCCACCCTATACCAAAAAATGGTTGACTGTTGAATGTATCAGTACGTACCGCGGCTGCCTAGCCTCCCTCAAGCCTGCCTGTGAGCTTTCCCGCAAACGCTCAAGCGGACCCACTAATCGATACCGCCTCCCGCCTGCAACCTGCATCACGGCTTCTTTCAATGACACCCGACTTACCTACCTAGGCCATCCGGACCCACTTTATTTTCCGAGCCAATCGACAGACTAGCGGCAACGCAGAGTCCACCGCGGGGTGACTCGTTTTCTTTGCCATCGATGAAGATCTGTAACGCCTTTCTTCTCTCACCCAAAACACAGCATTGTTTTTATGGTGCACAACGACTATAAATCTCAATTGGATTGCCATACCGAACTACTCTCGCCATGAAGGCTACCTCTCCCTGATCTTGCTATGGCAAAAAACAAGAGGGGAGCTCCCGCTTTCCGTGGCGCAAAGAACGTCAGAGGAGGTCGAGGAGGCAGGGGAGCTTTTCGTGGAGGTGGGAGCTATTCACCAACACCGCTCCGAGTCAATTTTGCAAGAGAAGAAACTGGTACGGATCACCCTGATGTGAAATCCGCAAATGTCGAAGTGCTTGGCCGCTGACCTGATCCATTATAGCTGGATTCACGCTTGCCGACGAAGCTCGCCAGACATCCCAACATGACCATTCTACATGGGCGAACTCCAGTCTACGACTGCGGCCAGTTACTTTCGTCAGCGCTGGACCTACGGAACCTTTGAAGCTCTTGGATGCGATTGTTGACCCGGCCGACGAACAGAGCTTCGAAGAATCGACCGACGAGGTTGAGTTCATAGGCCCTGACGACCTTGAGGAAGCAATCCAAGCTGAGACTGCACCCGAAGAAAGCGTACCACAGGCTGTACCATTCTTCTTTGATCTCACAGGAGACCAGGTCCAAAAGAAGAACGATCTCCCCCCGGTGGAGATACCGGATAGACCATCCTCGAGGAGCAGCACCTCGAGCGAGGAAGTGCTTCTCTTCAAGGGCCGAGGTGCGCAGAGAAACGTACGATATGTGCATGATATCGACATGGTGCAGATGCAGACTGAAATTCGTGTTGTCGAGCAGGCTATCATCACTGAGCCAACCCATTCACAACAACCACCAGCACCAACACCAGAAGTGCAAACGAAACCAATCCGCAATAAGAACTTAACCAAAACCGTGAAAAAACAGAAGAAGCGTGAGAAACGTAATGCTAAAACTATATTTGATGACGAGGAGGATGCCATTCTTGCCGACTACATCGCCAACCTCAAGGAAAACACTGAAGTTGATGATTACCTCAAGGAACTGCTCGAAGGGGGAAGACACTCAGACGATAGTGGAGTATCCGAGTCAGCCAATGCTGCAGGAGATGATACGGATGATACGGATGATGCTGAAGCGACCAACGGAGATGAGGTCCCTAGCGAGATCAATGACGAGACACTCGCAAGACTGATTGCCGGTCAGCAGCTTGGGCAAGATCTGGGTATGGAGGATGTAAATTTCGGAGATTCTTCGAGCGACTCCGACTCAGATGATGACGACACTGGCAAGAGGACGAAACAGCACCAGGAATTTGACGATGATTTTGATTTGATGGATTGGGATCGCCCCAGCCTGCGTCGGCGCAAAGGCAAAGGCGCTCGAGCTCAGATCAGCTTTAACATGTCCGATTCTGAACTGGAAGCATCCCTCCAAGCCAGCTGGAAGAGCGATCGCCTTAAGAAATCCGAACGAAAGAAACAGCGAGGGGAAATGCGCGCTCTTGGCATGCTAGGCAAAAAAGGCCCTGACGATCTGCGGGTCAAATATCCAGAGGGAATGAACATGGACCAAGTCGCAGATGAGCTACAAACATTCCTGATGGGTTCTGACGAACAGTGAGTTGTCATCAGGTTATTTATGAATTTTAACTGACTAATTACAGACTTAATTTTCCCCCTATGGATAACAATGCTCGCAAGATGATCCACGAGCTGGCGAGTAAATTCAAACTCAAGTCCAAGTCAATTGGAAAAGGCGACCAACGAAGACCAACACTTCACCGGACAAAGCGCACACCTCCCTACATCCCCGCAACATTCGATCAAGCTTTCAAGCGCGTCAATCGCAAGTATCTTCCTCGGTCGGATAAGAAGGGCAAGAAAGGGAATCGCTTGCCGCCTGCTCGTGGTGGCACTTCCGTCGCAGCTGCTACATATCAAGATGGTGAGGTGGTTGGTGCTTCAGCGCCAGAATTGGGCATCGAGAACCGTGGAAGAGCGATGCTGGAGAAGATGGGCTGGAGCATGGGGACCGCGCTCGGGGCTTCCAACAACAAGGGCATCATGCAACCTGTTACTCATACAATGAAGCGCTCAAAAGCTGGGTTGGGATAGAACTTGGTCATATGTTTAAAATGACACTTTCTCGAGGAATGCAACAAACTGTAGAGATCAAGAAACCAATGGCATCAAGCAAGACACACATGTAATAGTAAAAGGATGGGAAACAAAGCTTATGTGCACGAATTCATTTGATCGAGACCCTATTCTCGATGTTTATTGTACAACCGCGAACCCCGTTGCCCGTGTGTGAAGACATTGCCCCCAGGAAATAAAACAAAACCATCCGTAACGCATTATGAGGCCCATAAAACAGGGCTGGATCCCCGTGAAACCTCAGATTCATGACACCCTGATGCCACGCGTGAAAAACCAAATGCCCAAAACAAACCAAGCCATCAAAGCACTTATTTCGTCGAGGAAGAGTACTTGGTAACCGCCTTGGTACCCTCAGAGACGGCGTGCTTGGCAAGCTCACCGGGGAGGATGAGACGGACAGAGGTCTGGATCTCTCGGGAAGAGATGGTGGACTTCTTGTTGTAGGCGGCAAGCTTGGAAGCCTCAGAAGCGACGCGCTCGAAGATGTCTGGACCAAGAGTCAGATCAAGTTAGACTAGATAAGTAGATGATGCGACATACCGTTGACAAAAGAGTTCAGGATGGACATGGCACGGTTGGAGATACCAGTGTCGGGATGGACCTGCTTGAGGACTGGAGATGCAAGTCAGTAAACGCGTTACCAAAACAAGACGCGACAAAGCTCGATCGAGATTGGAACTCACCCTTGTAGATGTAAGAAGAGTAGGTCTCCTTGCGGGTCTTGGAACGCTTCTTCTTGTCGCCAGAGGCGGCAGTCTTCTTGCCGGCATCCTTCTTCTCCTGAGGAGCCTTGGAGGCAGTAGCGGGAGCCTTGGCGGCGGGCTTCTTGTCAGCAGCCTTGGGAGCCATTTCGAAAGATGAAAGAGGTTTGAAAAAGGTATGTGGGTTGGTTGTGTCGGTTGAGTAAGAACTCGTGCGTTGAGTAAGTTGTTGTGAGGCGAGAAGATGCTGTTGTAGATGGGAAGTTGATGGCGAGAAGAGAAGATCGGGGAGTGGATTGGGTTTTTGTAGCTGGCGCGTTGACGGTGTTAGCGGGTTACTGATTGCCTGGGGGGCGTGCGCACGCGTGCTTGCTTCAATTGCGCGGGCCTGCTCAGCGGCTGGTGGAGGTGATTTTGGAAGGGGACCTGCCAGGCCAGCCCCTCTTTTCTGTTGCTGCTGGTGAAATAAAAATTGAGTGACAGTTCTTTTTTTTGATTGGCTCTTTGCACTCACAATCACACTCTAAGCTTTACAAGGCCGGCCCCCACCAGCATCCTTTCCGTCATCGTTTGATGGGAGCATCCATTTCCATTTCCCTCGTCCTCTTTCATCACCTCCCAGCTCCCGCGTCTCAGCCCGGGTCATTCTTCTCTTGCTCTTTGATTTCTTTCCTTTTACATATCACTTCTACTCATAGTATAGGTACTCTCATCCAAAACATGTTACTTTCATCCATCATATTTACCTCGTTGACCCGTTCAAGATGTTGTGATGACTCCAAATATGCCCGATTTTTGACGTGACAGCCTTAGGACCCGTAATGAGCGTAAAATATTTGTGTAAATAGGTGAGCTGTATACCGATCCGGGTCCCTGAATACGCCCAGATCTGTTCGAGCATCCCTGTCTACGCGTGCGTCTTTCTCATCAACGCGTCGGTTCCGTTATGAAGGAAGGCTCCGGACTGTGGCCCGTCACGGCCGCAACGCAACGGCAACGCATCGCCATTCGGGGTCGGTTGTCGTGACTCCTGAGGATGCCGTCCCGGCTTCTCTCCACATCTGCATCCGTTTGAGTCCCGGGACGGAGATCTATAGGGCTGCTGGCTCCGTCGTGACCGGTTCCTGACGGATCTCGAAGAGATCTGACATCGAAAAGCCGGGGGTTCTTGATTTGTGGACCGTTCATATATGCAATATACGTCACAGTACCTGAATCTGGGGTTCATGAAGTCAAACTGAGGCTTAAATCTATCTCTAAGTACTAAAAAAAACAAAAAATTCAACTTGTATACACCTTACAAAGGTGTATATGGGTCAAATCAAAGTAGAAAAAGGACAGAAAATATGCCTTGGCATGACTAAGATGGATCAAACCTCACAAAAGCAAAAGAATTTCAGACCAAAATGGGTCAAAAAAGGTCAGAGATCAGACCAAGTTGGAACACCAACTTCATCAAACAGGCCAGATGGAAGAACCAAGTCTCAAAAAATCACGCAACGAGAACGCGACCGAGCAACAACAGAGCAACCGGACCAGGCCAGTTCAAACGAGATGAGCTGGGCCTGGCACAAGTTGACAAACGTGGGAGCCAAAGGTATCGGAAAACTGCAGTGACTTTGACTGATTGTCATGTGAATGAGTGTCTAACGTGTCCTCCAATCATCAAATCCACCGCGCACAGCAAAAAATGTAGAGAGGAGGAAAAAAGAAAATGAAGGACGAAAAACCTTGTGGTGCGGGCGAGGTGAGAGAAGAAAGCAGAATAACGCGTAAGTGATCTTGGTTGGAGGGCATAACATAGAAAATCGGTTTTATTATTTCGCCGGGGGCCATTTTAGTGGGACATAGATCGCTGGCCAGTAACGAGTGCTACAGGCGCGCCAGGGGTGCCCGATTTTATTTTTTAATGCGTCGAGGAGCTTGGTTTCCCAATTTCGCCAAATGCGGCTAGCCCCAAATCGCGTTGCCAGCTGCAAGTGAGTGATCTGGGATCAGAGCTCCCGACGCGCGAAAAGTACTTAATCTCTACGTCCCCCGCCAGCGTTATCTCTTCCACTTCACATCAACCAATTGTCATCACAACCACTCTCTTCGACTCTTCCATCCATCTCAACAAAGTCTTTCAGACTTCTCAATCTCCTTTTAATCCATCACCCCGAACCACCAAACCTTCAAAATGACTGGCGGCGGAAAGTCTGGCGGCAAGGCCTCTGGTTCCAAGAACGCGCAATCGTAAGTCTTGCCTCTTCGCTCACCTTGACGCGCCTTTCGATCGCGTCTTTTTGCTTTGTTCGATCTCAAGCTAACACCACTCTCCAGGCGATCTTCCAAGGCTGGTCTCGCGTTCCCTGTTGGTCGTGTCCACCGTCTTCTCCGAAAGGGCAACTACGCCCAGCGTGTTGGTGCCGGTGCTCCCGTCTACCTGGCTGCCGTTCTCGAGTACCTCGCTGCCGAAATCCTCGAGTTGGCTGGTAACGCTGCCCGTGACAACAAGAAGACCCGTATCATCCCCCGTCATCTCCAGCTTGCCATCCGAAACGATGAGGAGTTGAACAAGCTTCTGGGTCATGTCACCATTGCCCAGGGTGGTGTCCTTCCCAACATTCACCAGAGTACGTTATCCATTCTTTCCCATCACTTTATATCACCACTAACATCTCCAGACCTTCTGCCCAAGAAGACGGGTAAGACTGGCAAGAACGCTAGCCAGGAGCTGTAAATGGTTCATTTGGTTCTTGTTTTTCCATGCGATGGCTGGTTGTTTGGGTTGTCATGACAAAGGGGTCACGGTTCAAGGGTTCATACGGTTGTTTTTCATCAGTTTATTCGCGCGTTAGGGTTGTACAATAATCCCCCACGGCTATGGTCATGAAATAAGAATACTTCAAAGATCTAAATTCTCGCCTCTTAATCCTGCTATGAACGTATTCGCCACTGGATACTATCATCCTCTATCTTGACAATGTCTTTTGCTGTTCTGCACCGGTAAACCCCCGCTGTTTGCGACTGCTATGTCTCTGATCCGATAAAATGCCTGTCGCTCGTAGAGTGTAAGTGCTGATTCTCGTGGTCAATCAAATATCAACCTCGTTCGCACTGATACGGTACTTGAATGACCAAATTCATTTGATTCATGCTACAGCCCTCTCCGCGAGCCCATCTGTATCCTCTTCTATGTACATATATCCTCTCGTACAGCCAAAATGATGCAGTCGAGTTTTTAGTGTCGGTTAACAGGGTGTGGGGGAGCTATTCACATATCAGTTTCCGGATTATTGATGGCTGGGTGCCACCGGATTGGTACTCACGGTCGAGAACAGGCGACGGGAGGTTTCGCTCAAACTTGGAGCCTGTGGCAGTCTCATTAGCATTCTGCACCTGACGACTCTTGCCATATGCTGGAGAGATATACCTCCGGGGGCTGTCGGGGGAGTATAAGGGTCGGGGTGCTTCCAGCTCTCTAGCAGCTTCTCGGTCTCAGTCAATAGGGCCTGTGCATTGGAATCAGCATCTAGATCATCTTCCAGTCGCCAATTGGTGACAAACCCTTTGATGCCGGGGATCGGTGACATTGCGGTTGGCTTCGAACAGTGAGCGAATATACATAGCCTGGCCACGCCACAGGTGTCGATGGACGGCCCAATCTAGCGCCAGCTTCAATGAGCGGCGGTAGAGGGATCTGAATACGATAACAGTCAGTGCACGGAGCTCGATGAATCGGCAATCGTTGGTCTGGCGGTTCGGAAGGAGGTAAATGTTACTGACAAGGCAGCTCGTCGCGTCGACATGGTTTGTGAGGTAGTGAGAGTACGCGTGACCGGGCCCAGTCGAGGAAGGCTCTTCCCTATTGGGCAATTGGTCGATTTTCGCGAGGATATTTGCCGTCTGGCGTTCGCTCAAAGGTTTCGTTGTTACGTTGGCCGTCTCGGTCGAGGTTGGGATACTTCGAAGAATGTCGACAATGACGGCAAAGATTTGGTGCCTTGTTGCCTCGTTCCGATAAATAGCCGATCAGCTTGGCCTACCCTGTACTTCGAGACAGAGTCGATTCAATGCATTACTGGTTCGACAGAAGCTTCTTGAACCAGTCAGGCGACCTTATCGGGACTTCTATGGGTCAATTATTATGGTATGCTCTGTTGCAAGCTAGATCAACCCAAACTGGCGGCTAGACCTCGATATTTCGATACACGTTCCTGATTTAACATGCACATGGCAAGAAAGTACTAACAACTAACGAGAGAACTAGAACTGGATGTCAAGCTCGGCAACTATGTCTGTGGCATTTAAAAAACCGTGCCAAAAGAACGAAAGCAAGTGAGAATTTATTATTCCATCAGTAAGTCCGAAAATCATCACTACTGGGTTTAGTATAAGCTACTCAAATGTTGGCAGAGACAGCCTAGTACAACAGGTAATTGAGGTGCATGGACCAACATCTGAATTAGTTTTATGCGACATCCTATTGGTTGCTCTTAAGCTGCCAGCTGCGCCACATGTCTCGTGTTGAGCCACACTCGCAGCACCTTCACTTAAAGATGTGACTTATACACCCCGGCAATCGCTGAATGTATGCATCGTAGTAAGAGCACTGGCACTGAGTGCTTGAACCAGAGATGCTTATTCTTCTTAGTTGCTGTGGTGTATCCTGTAAGAGATTAACAGAGCTGGGTATCGTGTCTATTCGGCATTACATGAAGGCATAGACGTGACCAAGTTCATGGCATCTCGGATCCAGCAGCTATAAACCACAGTGGGAGCGAAGACAACTACTCAGCGAATCTGCCCATTTGAGATAACATGGGATTATATGAGTAGTTGACTGGAGATTTACAGGTAGTGCTGAACGAGATGAATGCCGAGTTGGCTGATACAGAGTAGATGTTGGAAGGCAAGAATTTGCCCATGGCCATATGACAACTTTCAATTTCCAACTTACATGATTTAGTATTGAACGGAATGGTTATACTTAGCATGTAGCGGAGTGCCACTGAGAGAGCAATGCCACCAAAACTTGATTCATGACTGGGATCCAACCAAACAGCATGCTGACAACTGCTTGACCATTATACCGAAGCATTTACGTAGTAAATCTCAAAGTCAGAGAAGATTCAGTGACATGGAGCTATATATATTTCGCTATGGCCTAAGTAAGGGCGACAGTGAAGCCTGCGAAGCATTGCACGCGTTTCGGAATGTGAGAACAAAAGAAGGGCTTCACTTGTATTCTACCAAGGGGCCCCAATCATACTGCCGGGTTGAACACCTGAACCTGCGAGCTGCTTGAATGTCGTTGTGTCTTGGGTCCAGCTAACGGCCGTGGGTGAGCACAGCGGGGTAAGCCTCTCAAGTTGAGATCATTACAATCATGGTCCCTGGAGGCCTTATGCAGTCCAGTGCCCAGTCTGAATTGAGAGTGGTACTGAACTCCCGAGAAAGGCTTGATGGTATTTAAAGAAGTAGCACATATCTTGATACGGCGGATGAAGGATGAAGAAGCCAGACAGGGTATAAGTTTATAATGACGTGAATGGATAACCGGAGTCTATAGAAATATTGTTGTGGACAGTGACACGATGCGTGAGAGTTACTGAAAAGAATGGCTCTCAGAGGACAGTGTTTCAGTACACCCATGTCACCCATGTAGGTGGTACGGAAGGATTCGGCATCGCCTGGGAGTGTTGGCATTTGGCGATTTCTACACCAATAATGACCCATTGTGCATCGAGTACTCAATTGCTGCATATCCTTTCTTGGTGTTAGATTTATGCTTGAGTTGCGCTCGAACAAAAGCTGGTTTCAAGACGCCTGACTTACAGGCAAAGTTCTTTCTTCCCGACGGTTGAGATTGTCACGGGGGGCGTGGGCGAAAGACCAACAACACCAGTGGATATGATGAGAAAAGTGAGATAAAACTGATGATTTAGATGTGCAGTAATACGATTGAGACATTCGCCAGACGATAAAATATCGGAGAAGGCTGCCACCGTCCACTTGGAAGTAAAAATCACTACCAGGAACGATCAGTTTTACACTCACGACCTCTGGACCAAAGTCAACGAAACAAAATCCAATGGCGTTTCTACCTACCAAAGTTTGACAGTAAATATGAACGAAAGTCTGTTGGACTATCTCCAATCTGGCTAACACCCCGTGATGGATCTTACCACGAGGGGTAAAACGAAGAAAGAACTTGACAAAGACTGGACAATTATGTGACGGCTGGAAGAACTGGATATGAACTGATGTGCCATTCCTAAGTCGAATTGCGACGTTAAAAGGCGAGTGTCAGGGACCTCAAGAGGAGAGCTTGTTTTTCTCCCGCGTTCTCCAGAAGAGGCACACCAGAGTCTCTCAGGATAGCAGAATTATAAACGAGAGTCACTGAGTTCATCTGCATCATTCCTAGCTTGCTAGTACTCAGAAAGTATGACCAGGAATGGTTATCGCACAAGCTCCAGACTTTGGTCTTGGTCGGGGCGAGGGGGAGTGTTTACCAGAACAACCTATCGTCCCAC
>JABSTL010001329.1:0-22585 GCA_013759095.1 Fusarium sp. NRRL 29148 | reverse complement strand
TCGAGACGTTTCTTATCTCTGTGAAGTGCCGAGGGTGAGTGCCAGTGAAGCTGCTAACCGACAAGTCTTTAGCGAGGGCGATCCTCTATCTGAAACCCACGTTAATTAAGGTTACGTCGGGCGATGTGCCCTCAACTGGGAATATGGCCTTGCTGTTACGATGACAGAAAGGACATGAAATGACATTTCGGCTTCCTCGGACCTAATCTCGATAGCTTTAAGCGGTGACTTACATGCGGTTGACCTACCTGTTGAGGCTATATTACCTCGCTCTTGAGAAGGATTAAGCTATAATAACGGGTGATAAGAGCCTGACGATCGACATTATGATGGGGGTGCAAAGAGACGGACGAATTAAACCGCTCACGCCCACCTTTCGTAGTGTCTACCAAAAGTGGAATGCTTCCAGAAATATTCTCGAATGATTCCTCTTTTGGGCTCTGAACATCAGGGGTTTTCTGTTCTCTAACCCTGTCCTGTCCTGTCCCCAACTGGGCCACGCAATGCTATCCCTGCAGGGGAGACTGAGAGAACCCGCTTCTTATTCCTGTCTTGGGATTTAAGATTCATTGGGTCATGCTCGTTTCTCCAGATTGGACTTAAACGCGCTCTTTGTCTTTGTGCAGGGCGGGACCTCGGTGCTTATGCGGGCCAGGCTTGTTTTTGGCACGTAAACGCTATATCCTTGCCTTTTGATAACATAACAGCGAGCACATATTGGTACAGGTAAACCTGGAGATAGCCGTACGTAGCGGTAATCAACTCGAGACAATCACATGAAAAAGCTGGGGCTGTAGTGGATAAGGTCCGTTCTCATAAGGCTCCAGTTTATGCTTTTGGGTCCGTCCAGGGAAAAAGGGCTCGAGCACCGACACTATTCGGTATAATTCCGCGCTTGTCGAGAGCTTGGTCGCGGAAGACGATAGACTTTACGGATTGTGGGTTTTGATTCACAATTCAGTTCAATATTTGATCCACTTCGTTGCGTTGACCTGAAAGGCATGTTCCGTGAACCATGAATGCATCAACTCAGAGTCTGGACCTCGATAACACAAGTTTGAGTTGAAACTAGGTATTTTCACATATCAACCAGAACTCGCAAGATTTGCCAAGCAGAGGAAGAATGAGGGATAATTGTGTGTTTAGCTACGGCGTATAAACACATGTCAATGAGATTATCTACCTGGCAGAATAGGATTATCATCCCTACCTGTCACCGGTAATAGGATGTTTTCACAAGCAATTCCTACAAAACAAACTCTCAGACTCTCGAAGTAATCAAGATCAAGATCAGATCAGATCATGCTTGTCTTTTGCGTCGTCAGTATCAGAATCTGGTGCCCACGGCCGAAGAAACCTTCTAGAACGGAGGTGGTTACCGTTCGCAGGACCTCCATCCGAGGGTCGAATTGGGTCGGAGGGGATTATGTGTGTTTTCCGACCATTCTTCTTTCTGACGTCGATAGTTTCTCCATATTCATTAGTTTCATTCCAGTTTAGTCAATCCGCCATGCTAGCTAGTCTCTAGTCTACGGAGTAGCTAGTCTAGCAAAGTGGTTCCTGGTCTAAAAGTGCCGTCCTTGGACATTCCGTCAGCGGAACGGCAGCACGTGTTGCATTCACTAACCTACTAACCCACAGAGTTCAGTTTTGACACTTTCTATCTGAAGTTTGTTGGTTTGTCATTCCTTATCAATGCTGCTACGCCGTCGCCTCTTAATTTTACTTGTGTCTCTCTCTATCTGCTTTGCCTCTCACTTGAAACTCTCGTCTCCCTCCATATCACAGCAACCCAGTGCCGTGCCTAAATAAATAATCTCCGGCAGTGTTGCCCTTCTCCCTCTTTCTCCTTCTTCACGGAACGGATGTAACCTTGGGACCACAAACGCACCCCACTGCTGGTTCCGGAAACCGAGGCCGTGCCGCGCCGTCGTGAGGGGATCGTGGTCCCCCTCTTCCCCCTTGACATGCCTGAGCTTTTTAGCTTGTGGGGGGGTTCTTGCGATCGAACTTCAGGTTTCGGGCCAGGCAGTAAGGCAGGACAAGGGACGGACTTTTGACATAATCGCCCTTGAAAGTCAGTACGACGAGCAGGGCCAAGCATGGTCGAACGTCATGAACCCACCGAGGCATTACAACCCACAGGTAGATCATCTCCGAATTATAGATAGTTAGGTACAGTATAGCATGGCTCCGGAGCATTTTGAAGCAAACATGATGCAGCTTGGTAGGGCTAGCCTTGAAGGACTCTATCAGAAACAGGAACGACCGCCGTTGCAGAGAGATACCTCATGCAAGTGAATGGATATGGATCAACAAGGAGGCTGCCTAAAGAAATCACAGGAGTGTTACTGTAATTGTCCTCGTTTCGCCTGTATTTCGGAGGTTTAGGCAGAATAGGCCACGGAAAGGACGGGAATTATCCTACTGCGTGGTTGCAGAAGGTGGAAATTTGCCTTGAAACGGGCCGTCTATTACCAGACTGTCGGGTCGTGCTGGTATGCATGCTTCGGAGGATTGAGGGATAAGCAATCGTGATGCTGCTTCTGCAAGGGCTTATTACGCGAGGTGTTTGAGGTTCAGTCTCTGACTGAATCGGGCATGACTAGATGATGAACGAGAGGTAGACTTGTAGAGAAGCAGTGCTGATGTAGTGTTGATATTGGGTCTCTGTGTTGTGGTCCCGGGTAATGGCCGCCTAAGTGACCATGATGGAATATCATGAAGATGGCAGAGGTGAATGTACCCTTCGGTGTCCCTCACTCAACTCTCACCGTAGACGGGTCCCTGGCTGCTTGTAATGTTCTTATTGAGATCGTCGTTGGTGCTCGTCCATGTGGTATACTTATCTGTGCCCGAGACTCAGTCCTGAGCTGATCCTCGGATGCCACGGAGTAGGTCCTGCATAGCTTGTTCGAAGCATAACGAAGGGAGTCGGGTGAATATCCCTGGGTTTAGCCCTTTCCTTGATGATGTATGACATTCTGGAGGAAGTAAACGAATCGCCGTCAAGCCGTAAGCCCGTCCGCGGCGTTCAGAAGGAGTGCAGAATAGGTGGCATTGAGCAACTCAAGTCCCTCACTAGATGATAAGAAAGCACAAGGATTTGGGCCATAATCGTACCTCAGTTATAGAAGCGCCTATTTGGAGTGTTCGCCCTCCATATTGACTAACAAGCGGTCTTACATCTTCGCTCACTCATCAGTCGCGTGCGTCAAAGCTGGAACTTGATCTTAGGATAACTGGCAGAGCCCCTTTCGACTCGAAAGCTGCGACCATTGATGAGGAGCGACTAGAGCCTGAACCTTTAAGTGAATAGGTTGACTTATTTTCTCTATTGTTCACGATCCATCGTCTTTCATCTATATCACAACTACGCACGGGGCTGTACCGACCACAAGCCGTTTTCGCGCTGCAGTCGTCAATGTTGATTACACAGCCTACTGAGTATTGCCCTTCTTCGAGAGTAATTTGTGAAAAGTCTTAGTCAATGTGATGTGATAGAATCAGGATGCCGCTGTGAGATTTCATCGTCTCGAATAGAAAAGCACTGCCTCTTGAAGCATAAGGGGCATCTGAAAACCCAAGACGCTCAATACTCGAGGTATGAGACTCTCTGACTCCCGAGTGAATAGAGACTCCTGTCTTTAGCTTCACAGAGACAGGCGAGTCGCCTCCTGATGATAATACCGTGATGCACTAGGATGTCGATGCCAATGAGGGAATACCCGGACATGAAGCCATCACTGTTGCCTCCTATATCGAGTTCATATGTAGTCATTCGAACATGAGCAGAAGGCCCTCATCACAGCTAGTCCAAGCAGCTATGTTGAAGTCACAGATGCGATGCAAGAACACAGAGGGAAGCCAACCACATGTTAATGAGAATCAAGTTCCGAGCCTTCCATTATGGCAGAGCTCCTAGATAATCACGTTTAATATTACCCTATCCATGGTCTTTGACTGACTGGTTGGGGCAGCGATAAGTATACACATTCCCGTTACTCGGCTAAGATGCTGGTGGTACCATCACAAGTAGGAAGCAAGATGGTGGAGTTCGAATGGTCACTATTGCAAAAAAGCGACAGTACCTCGCTTGAATTGGTGGTCATTACTTGGCTGTTCAGAAGCGAGGCCAGAGTAAATATAGATGCCTCATGCCAGCGTTGTCCCTTGAACCTGTGGTGTCATACCAGAGTTGGATTGCTCCTTGTCAGACAGGTCAAAGGCGATCACGATATAATGGACTGTCAAGGTTATCCCAGCGCAAGCGTGTATTTATGCAATCTGAATACCCAACCGTCTATGTTTCCCAATCCCAAGCAATATGAAAGAAAAATGCAGTAACTCAAGCAATAACCGTCCTATCAAGATCCATTACTTCTTCCAACTCCTTCATCGCATGTTCCCCTGGCTCTCCTCCTATCTGCTGCCACAAACCTTAGTCAAAGTCGAGGAGCTCAAAGAGCTCCTGGCCGCGGTGCTTCAGAACCCAAGACCCAAGAACTCCCACCAAAACAACCAAAACACAGAATAGCAAGGTTTGGTTGCGGCGCCGCTGAGCTCTCTTCAAGTCCTCTTGTCGCATCCGAAGGATAGCTTCTATATCACGATGAAGCTCAATAATTTCACGATGAAGCTCACGGGTGGTCGCAGAGAGGCTAGCCTCGAGTTGGTTGGCGACACGCTCTGCCCGGGACAAGGCCATGTCCTACTGAAACTGCTGGACGTTGCGCCGGTCGAGGATGACGTTCTCACCCGTGGCAGTGTTCCTCATACCGCGGGCGACGATGCGCATGCGATTTCCTGTGTTGTAGAGGGCCTCCGAAGTGGAGGTGGGAGCAGTCTCGTAAGATGAATAGGTGGGAGAGTAGTCAGACATAGTGACGATGATGATACAGTCGCTTTGTTGGGTTCTTGGTAGGAGAATCTGACTTAATTTGTGGACTGAAGCGAGGAAGTCGTGTGAGATGTCTATGCGTGTTGGTTTGCTCTTGACTTGACCGACTCTTGAGGAAAAAAGGTTGCGTTTAAGAAACTGAGTGATGGTCACAGACTGGTATTTATACCTCTCGAAATAGCTACAATGAGATAACCCGTCAATGTGATACATCGCTTGCTGGCTACTCGTGTCTAAACTTCTGGAAGGATTCCGCCGTTTCTTTGTTCGTAGACATTCACCGCCAGACGAAAGCATAGCTTTGAAGGAACATCTAAACTCAACAGCAAGATACAAAGAATGGGATAGGCATTGAGGCATAGGATAGCATGGTTGTGACAAGTCATCGCGGGTAGCTGCGTAGTGAACGTTGAAGTTGTCCATAGCTCCATGCTTCTACCCAGAGAACAAAGAACAGTGGCGCAGAAGGACTGAAGATTCAGCATTCCGACCAACAGTAATTTATGCTTCTTCAATGAATCTACCGGGACTAGAAGGCTGAAGTTGTGGATATTGTGTTTCTGTACACCTGGTTTGTTTGAACGGTGTGTTTCCATAACCTTCAACAGGCTCTTTGACGATGTTGTCATTCAATTCTTTTCTCAATATGAGGTAGAAAACAGGCCTTTCCTCGGTCATGTATTTATGCAGCTCTTGGCTGAGCATGACCTGGGCCTTTGAAGCGACGACTCTACCCATCATTTGCTTCACGGAGAGTATGCCACCAAATTTGTGATACAGCATGGAGCTCTCCATAGCTGTTCTTTATAGTATCTCTGAGGCTGCAGGAGAAATGAACATCTGCATAATCAACCTTTGTATCGCTGTGCTTCCACTTCATATATATGATTGCGCCGCTTCAAACGCCTTTCGACCAGGGCCATCGTGAATGACATCAATCCACATAACCTCCTTCACACGCTCCCGCACCTCCTCCCAGCTCTGCCGTCCAGCCAAACTATTTATCGACTGCACAAGCCAATCTTCACTGCTATCAAAGACAATAATAGACCCCACCACAAGAAGCCAAAGCTTGATATTGGCCGTCGCCTCACCTTGCACGGGCGTTGCCTGAATGGCATCGCGCAACTGTCGACTGAATGAATTAGACTTTAGTTTCGTGCCCTGTATTTGCAAAAAGATGGTTGACTCGTAAGCAAGTAGTCCAATACGCAGCGCTTCTTGTATCGGCGCGGGATCTTGCGAAAAGTCAAGCTGTAAAAGTCGATACTGGATTGACAGCATGATCTCTTGGAATGCTTCGGGTTTGAGCTTCTTGGCACTCGGGGAGTATCTGTTGGCTAGGGCGGAAAAATCTCGAAGGTCTTTAAAGGTGTTTTGCAATCTCCAGTCCCAGGTGTAGTAGACGTTCATGAAGTCTAGTGATGGTTCTTGGATTTCGAAGGAGCAGGCTACGGTTCCGAAGGCTTCGAGGAGAGGTTCCCACGCTGGCTTGCCGTTGTAGATTTCGGGTTTGCAGCCGTTTCTGATGGACCATCCGAGGTCGACACTGGCGTGATGTTAATGGTAGTTAACACTGGATTAGGGGCAAAACTCACCGACAGAGTTTAATCTGTAGTTGTCGGTTGTGTGTATATCCTTGCAGACCACCTCTCATCTTGACAATCCGCCGAAGGCCATTTGAGTGAGCTTCAAAAGCCTGGGCGTCCTCCATAGCATCAGCCATCATAGCCAGCGAGATGATGGTCGCTGTAGTTGCATCCTCGACTTGTTTGGCGGGGTCTTTCAGCCTTTCTTGTAACAGTTGGATGGTATGTCGAAGGCGATTCCGCGTGGAGGCCGAGAACTCTCCACCCCATCCATTATCATACTTTCCACGTCCCCGTAATGACTGCATGTTGATAAGATCTTGAAACGCGCTGACCATGAAGCAGATACAGTGCAAGTAGGCTGGATCTTCTAGCAGCCAGCGGAACCAGCATACCTTCTCGCCGTCGGGATCGAAACACCATTCTGCGGGATACATAGTCTCCTTGATGGTAGTAAGAACTATAACATTAGCTTCATCACGAATAACAGAGTGAGAATCTTACATCTATAAATATAATACCTCGAATCTTTATCAAGAGGCGTAGCAAACGTAAACAGATCGAGATCAGGCGGGGGCTTGACTAGTTGCGCCATAAGAGAAGGCGACTCAACCCAAGCTCTGTCTTGACGAGCATGTGTATGGCCAACAGTCCACATGGCATCTGTGCAGCGAGTGATCGCCAGGGGTGCAGGACGATCTAACTCCTCCACATCGTCACTGGCAGCATCGACTCTAACGTCCAGTACTGGATATCTTGGAGGTGACTTTTTCGTATTCTTGCCGCGCATTACATGGCTGCGGATGAACTTGCGAAATTCAGGTGCTGGTTTGCCCACTGGGTCTGAAGACACGAACTCGAACTTTTTGGCTGTAATTTATCAGCACGACTGTGATGAAGCGCATCCGGGGATAACTCACGGCCCTGTTGACGAGGCTTTCGAGCTCGTGGCTTGGCCCGGACTGGGAGTGGTTCTGGGACCGGGACTGGTTGTAAGAAGGGCTCTAGCATGATGACTCGGATATAAGGTAAGGGGATCCTCTTTGAAAATGATGGCTGTGACTATGCTACCGTCCGTTGGATGAAGCTTAGAGTGATGAGTAAAGGTTTGAGTTGAGACGAGATGAGATGAGACTGTTAACTCTTTACGGAAAGCAATCGAGCTCCTGAGAGGACCTGTCAGCAGCATCTAGCCAAGACATCGATTGTTTTCCTATTCCGGTTAGAGCACAGGGCTTAGTGTCGGGTTGGCGATTGAGCTTAAAGCCGATCGCTGGCTTAAGAGGCTGATAGAATAATTAGATCACAGAGAAACCAGTCTACCGCTTAGAACTGACGGCTGTATTTAATCTGCCTCTCGCCCTAATGTTCGTCCGAGATGCATCTGCCCCGCTTCCTCCATGGTACTCAAGCCAACAGTCTCGGGCATTGAGAGCCTGCCCGAACGTCGAATAGGACGCAGACAAGGTCAAAGAGGCCCGCAAATGCAATGCATTCTTTTGATTCTTCCAGAGAGAAACTCTTGGCGTGCAATCTATTGCTTTCCTAAAGCGGTCTCCAATCTGCCTCCGTCGTTGTCGTCAACGGTGGCTTGCGATATTACTCAAGACATGATAGAGTTGAGAACTGTTTCCCTTTTTCGGTTTATTCGCGAATATGTGCTTTATCTCCATGATGTTTGATCTAGTTGTAAAAGACATAAAAGAGATGGACGTCCACGTCTTTATAGCATATTCAGAACATCACAAACATAATCATCAGCTCTATGATAATAAGACTACAACAAATCAACTATTATCAATCTACTCAGACTTTCCCAATCATCCAAGTTCGATATCCATACAATGGCTCCCAAGTCTCTTGAACTCACTCCAGATAACTATCGCTTCTTCCGCTCCCAAACCACTAAGCCAGTACCCATCCCCAAGGACATCTCCCTCTCCGATAGCACCATCATCATCACCGGCGCGAACACCGGCATTGGCTATGGCGCCGCAGAGCAGTTCCTCGCCATGAACCTCAAGCGCCTCATCATCGCCGTCCGAAGTATCTCCAAGGGTGAAGCCGCCGCAACAACCCTCCGCGCCAAGCATCCCAACGCCGAGATCCTCGTCTGGCAGGTCGACATGAACACGTACAAGAGCGTACAAGACTTTGCGAAGAAGTGCGAGACGCTTGATCGTATTGATCTTGTCATTCTCAACGCTGGTATACAAATGACAAAGTTTGAGCTTAGTCCTGAGGGCCATGAGGTTTCTTTCCAGGTCAACTATCTCTCTACCGTTCTTCTCGCCACACTGCTTCTTCCTACACTCAAGCAAAAGGCTCCAGCAGGTCAACCGGGACATCTCACAATCGTCAACTCGGGAACAGCTCTTATGGCTGACTTCCCCAATGCCAGAGACGAGAACGTCATGGAGTTCTTCGACAAGGAAGCTTTTTTCACCGGCGGTGTGAATCCCCTTCCTACATACTCTAGAACCAAGGCCCTCGCACATTTCTGGATCGTCAAGTTGGCTGAGCGCGTCAAAGCCGAGGATGTGGTCGTCAACCTCGTAGATCCAGGTCTAGTTGGCGGAACTGGCTTGACACGGGGTCAGGGAAACATCATCATTCAATACATTTTTGCTTTCGTCAACTGGATTGCTGCTCGGAGCATCAAGAATGGAGCTAGTACATTTGTGCAAGCTGGTGTTGTCATGGGCAAGGAGACCCATGGGTCTTCTATCATGGACTGGAGGATTCATCAGTAAGTTCGACGATTCAATTCGATGTTTTCAGTCACTAACGATTGCTAGTTATACTAAGTTCTTGTACACGAAAGAGGGTAAAGCTTTTGCGGATAAGGTGTGGTATGAGACGAACAAGTTACTGTCCTTTGCCAATGTCGACGGTATTTTGAACTCGCTTTGAGGAATGAAGTGATGCAGCTTTTGAAGGAGTTCTAAGGGTCTTGATCGTCTTGTTGGGTATAAGCAGGACTGGGCATAGAGGAATAGACGGATAGACTAATAATTAATCTCGTTGCTTTGTTGTCACTTCCCATTATAAACCAGAGATGAGTGTCAAACAGCATGTACATAAACTATTATAGACAAGACATTCTGAACTGCTAGGATTTTAGTTTCTCTCTAAAACGGAATGCAACGGCCGTTTTTGACGTGTTGAGTGTCTTCTGGTACATACGCAGAACCTCCACCGGGTAGTTTACTCACGTCACTGACAGATACCGTAACTGAACTATCTGAGGACACATGGATAACTGCGGCTTTAGTTGTAGAGTCCCAGATCAAATCGCATTAGTTATCTGGTTCAAGAAAAGCTCCCCATTATCGCATGTGGAACTGTTATATGCTACGACATGCCGAATAATGACTGCTGCAGATGGAAACATACTCTATCAAGGTACCTAAGCAGTTTACTAGTAAGTACTTAACTCAGCGTCTACAGAACGCCACTCCATTTAACTAAGAGTTCTCTGACATCACATATTAATACCTTGACACAAGCTTATTATCATTCTTCTGACCCTTTGTGTAATTGATGGTGTCAGATGAAGTGTGCAAGCAGCTGAGTGAGGTGAAGTCGGACAAAGCTACCCACCCTATACCACATGAGTCAGCTCAATGCTATGCTGATCAGTCGAGACACTAAAAGATCTACAAGCAGATCTTGGATGACTTATCGCCAAGAATACTGTCATGTCAGTCGGCATGGCCTTGCCTTGGTGTGCCGTTGTCGTACAGTATGTACCGTCCCATGGGCGTACATACGATGCAGCTCGTACCTCACATTGAATCCTACCCCACAACGATCACAATCACGACGAACAAACAATTGGTGACTGGTGCCGAGACCCGTGTTCTTTTGAAGTTGTCGATGATCAGTGCAAAGAGACCAATGAGGAGTAAAGGGCATGTTTCGTTGATGTTACAAGTGGAAAGGAAACTGTAGATTTCGCTTGGGGTGGCTTGATGCCGGGTAATCGGCGTTAGAGGACAGCGAGTGAGCGACAATCAATCACTGTGAGTCTGTGAGAGCTGGAAAGGACAGCGCCGAGACGAAACAGGCCGGTAGCCGTGCCGTCAGTTCCGAGGAGGTACGTACCCGGCATCATTGACCACGACACAACAACAACAGACACGACCTGAGGTTATATATTGATGAAGACAGATATTCAGATATTCAGTTGATGATATCTGAGATTATAGATTATCTCAGATTGATCCTCTTCAGTCATCATGGACGGAGTGGCCGTGTAGATAGTTTGCAGGTGGTGGTGGTGGTGGCTTGTTCCACTTTGACGATAGCGCCAAGACATGGAGAAGGGGACCAACCAGGAGCCAAGGGGTAGTGACTGATTCCTCCCGCCTCATTCGCAGCCATTGCCAAGTCTGTCTCGACTGTCTTGTCTGTCTTGTCTTTCAAGATCAAGGAATTAGAGCACAGTGGAAAGGAGATACACAGTGGACAGTCAGCAGAGCCAAGACAGAAATATAGTGAGTAGAGAGACCAGACCAGAGACATTACCTGCTGCTTGATGGAGAGGTACCTATATCTCTCAGTGATACCCGGCAAGTATCTTCTGCCGTCTTTGCCGTTGGGTTGCTTGCTTTTGGACTACGGCTCCCTAGTTCCGAGCCCGAGCCTTTTTTTGGGGGTTCTTTGCAAGCCCAAGCCCCGGGCTCGTGTCTCTCCAGTCCAATCACATCTCACGTAGCCTCTCCCAATTCCCCACCGAAAATCCTGACCTGCCCTGTCTGGCGTCTGTTCTGTCCAGGTCCCGCCACAGACCACTCACTCACTCCCCTAACGCTCCCCGTGTCTTCTCACTGTAACTCTCTTTCACTTCAGGGCCCTAGTCCAATTGCTTTGCGAATCTCGTCCATCCCGTCATTTCCATTTCGCCCACTCTCCCTCACGCACGCTTGACTTGGCTCTTTGCCGGACTCCGATCTTCTCCTCCCGTCCTCTCTTCTTCGTCACCTCTTTTGTACCCTTCACAGGCCTCTCTTCTCCTCGGCTTCACTTCATACTCTGCTGGGCCTTTCGTTTCCCCTGGACTTCCTCTTTCGCGATACCTGCTCTGCCAGCTGAGAGAGAGTCATCTACCGACGGTCAGCGCCACGCGTACCTTGTTCCACTCGTCTAGACTCGACTCGACTCTTGATCCGACCACCCACGCAACGTGCCTACGCTAGAATACCTGCTTTTTTACCACTCACTTCAAACCGTGCGTGGTAAAACGTATTCAATACCGGCTACCCCCGTTCTCCTTCATCCGCGAGCCTTGTTCCGTCGCGCCATCTCGTCACTCTTTCGTCTCTTGCCAACCGCTACAATCGCCTCAATAGCACCATCACGACCACTTCGAGTTCCTTGACACAATTTGAATTAACGCATCGACGTTTGTCGCTTGACCATCATCATCGCCTTAGTCAATTCTTCCGTTTCGCGCGCAATCGACTAAAGACGCATAAAGAGCGACCCCAGGCCGAGGGACTTTGGTACGGCTATTGAGATTGGTGGAATTCAAGATCCATTGCCTAAAGGAGGCCTTTGGCCATGGCCGACAACGAAAAGAGGGTTTCCACAGGAGTGGCTCAAGAGATCCCTCTTGACCCATTGCCTCCGGCTCAGCACCAGCACCAGCACAATGTCGCCAGCGATTCATCATCCGAGTTTGACGAGGTGAGTCTAGTTACATTGCCTTGCTTTGCGCTACTTGCTTCATTTGGACACGAACCTACTGCGGATCAATTAGACTGACACATAGGACCTCAACAGTCTTTCTCCTACGATCAGGATGACATGCCCGATTTTCAGACAACCGAGCAGGACCTTCACGTCACCGAAGATGACCTGCTCGAGGCTCGCGAACTGGCCTCAAAGTACACACTAGAAGATGTGCGCCACATAATGGCTCGCGTTTATCGCATCCACGAGAAGGATCCCAACTTTCCACTCGTAGTTATTCAAAAGATCAAGGCCTTCCTCGAGAATGATGAACTCTTCACGAATCCCGAGAAGCACGAGAGCCTAGTGCAGGAGATGAAACTCGAGGCTGCTCTCATCACAAATAACAGCCCCTACGCCGAAGTTCGTGCCGTCGTCGAGAACAAGGATGATACTTCCATCCCTTCATCAACCATTCGAAGTTGGACAATTGGTCTCGTCTTTTCAATGCTTCTTGCTTTCACCAACCAGCTTTTCGATATCCGACAACCTGCCATTCGCATCATGGCCAATGTCGCTCAGCTGCTCTCATATCCGATTGGCAAAGGGTTCGAGAGGTGGCTTCCTGACTATGGCATCACTCTGTTTGGTGTGCGCCATTCCCTCAACCCAGGTCCCTTCTCCAAGAAGGAGCATATGCTCATCACCATCATGGCCAACGTTGCGTATAACACTCCCTATACCAACTTGATCATCTGGGTCCAGTATCTGCCCCAGTACTTCAACCAGCCATATGCCTCCCACTTCGCCTACCAGATTTTGATTGCGCTGAGCACCAACTTTATTGGCTATGGAATGGCTGGTGTCTGCCGTCGCTTCCTCGTTTATCCCTCGTACTGTGTTTGGCCTGCGTCTTTGGTTACTATTGCGCTCAACTCGGCTTTCCATACCGACAACAACTCCCCGGTGCAGGGTCCTTTTGGCAAGATCTGGCGCGTTTCTCGCATCAAGTTCTTTTATGTCATGTTCGGCGCTATGTTTGTCTGGTTCTGGTTCCCCAACTACATCTGGACCTCGCTCTCCAACTTCAGCTGGATGTCTTGGATTGATCCCTACAACCGTGACCTCAACACCATCACCGGTTTCAACAATGGTCTTGGCATCAACCCATTCCCAACCTGGGATTGGAACGTTCTCCTCTGGGATTCTGCTGACCCGCTCATGGTTCCTTTCTTCAGTACTTTCAACCGATTTATTGGCGCTTTTATCTCCATGTGGGTGGTTCTCGGCCTCTGGTACTCCAACATCTACAACACTGGATACCTTCCCATCAACACCAACCGTGTCTACGATCGATGGGGCGAGCTGTACAACGTCACTCGGGCCATCAACGACCGAGGACTCTTCGATGCCAAGAAATACGCCGACTACTCTCCTCCCTTCTTGGGCGCTGGAAATGTTGTCATCTACATTTTCTTCTTCGGTATCTACACTTCGACCCTCACCTATGCTCTTCTGTTCCATCGACGCGAAATCGTTACTGGCTTCAAGGGTCTTTTCAACAGCATGAGGAGGAAGTCAAAACGCATTGAGGAAGTTCACGATCTCGACGTGCACACTCGTCTCATGAAGGCTTACCGTGAAGTTCCTGAGTGGTGGTACATGGTTTGCCTTGTTTGCGCTATTGCATTCGGTATTTCTGGTATTGCTGGCTGGGACACCCACACCTCGCCTGGCGTCATTTTCTACGGTCTCGCTCTTTGCCTTGTGTTTGTCATTCCCGTCGGCATCATCAAGGCCATGACTGGTATCGAGGTCACTCTGACAGTTCTTGCCGAGTTTATTGGAGGTTCTTTCGTTGAAGGCAATGCCCTGGCCATGAACTACTTCAAGTCTTTCGGCTACGTCACCTGCGCCCACGCTGTCATGTTCTCCAACGATCTCAAGCTCGCTCACTACGTTAAGATCCCCCCTCGACACACTTTCTTCGCTCAGATCATCGCTACTTTCATCAGCACCTTTGTGTGCGTTGGTGTTCTCAACTTCCAGATGACCCAGATCGAGGGAGTCTGCACCGAGGATGCTCGATGGAAGATGACTTGCCCCAGTGTCAACACTTTCTTCACCGCTTCAGTTCTCTGGGGTACTGTTGGACCTAGCAAGATCTTTGGAAAGAACGGCCTCTACACCGAGGTCTTGATTGGCTTCCCTCTGGGTGTTGTGGTTGTTCTGGCTGTTTGGGCTATCAACAAGAGGTTCCCCAACTGGACCTGGACAAGACAGATTCACCCTGTGGCTATCATGTACGGAGGTATTGTTTGGGCACCTTACAACATGTCGTATGTCTGGCCCTCGGTGCCTATTGCGTACTTTTCCTGGATTTATCTCAAGTCGCGCTACCTCGGCTTGTGGTCTAAAGTAAGTTCCTACCCCAGCAGAGACTCCCGAACCAATACTAACGACAGCAGTACAACTTCGTGCTCTCTGCAGCCTGGTCCTGCGGTATCGCCATTGCAGGCATCATCATCTTCTTCTCCCTCCAGCTTGAAGGTACCGAATTCAACTGGTGGGGCAACACAGTTGGCTACGTCGGATGCGAGGACGACGCCTGTCCTCTTCAACCCCTCGAGGGCACGGATTACTTCGGTCCTCGGGAGGGTGAATTCCACTAGCCGCCTTGACTTGGGCATCACGATGAGATGATTTGGCGCAATGTATATGGGATTTGAGCGTGCGTTTATTTGTATTGGGACATTTTTGAATTACCTGGAAGATCTATATACCCCGGTTGCATTGGCATAGAGATTGTCTGTTGGGACAGATATTGTATAAAAAGACCAAGAGGTTGCAGTCGAGGACAATTTGTTTACAAGTTTTGGTGTTTGGCATGTGATATAGTGAAGCCGGGGATTAGCATGGTGTTAGTTGAATCAGTTCGTTCAAAATCTGCAGTTTGGGCTCATTTACTCGTACAGCACTGGAGTTGGTTCAATGGGTATCCTTCATTATTATCTACATATTACCAAAACTAAGAAATAAGACATCATCATCATTATCCATCAGGCTCAACACAACATAAGAAATCACAATGAGTGAGTGTATCATCTGGGTGATTTGTTTCCAAATGGTGACCGCCCTCTCATGGGCAGTTCAAACATACTTCCCCATGTCGACACCCTCCGTCCTGGACTCACTGGACTGACGGGACTCATCAAACTTCCCTCTTCAGCTGTTCTCCACGATGATCCCCCGCTACTCCGTCTATCGCCGAGAACAGGACCGCCATCGAGTTCATACATTGGTCCGCTTGGACTAACGGGTGTATCTGAGGATCCAATCTCCGGAATCACAATCGTCGGGATGGGCGAGAGGACTTGAACGGGTGCTTCTGGTACCGTCTCTGGGATGACGGGAACAGGCTCATCGTCTGAATGCACTGTTGAGGGACGCTTATTCTTGATCCAGCTGCTCTTTAGACTTAGCATGCTATTTCTGTTCTTGAGATTTCGGAGCCCGTTGCGAAGTGCTGTTGTCGCTGAGCGCTCAGGACCAGATTTTGACTTTGGCCGGAGTAAAGATCCGGAGTCTGACTTGGGAGGGAGGAGACGTGCTACTAGCTCGAGTTGGGAGTGCATGCTTGGGTGGGCTAGAACGTCTTCGAGTGTTACGCCGACGGGGAGGGCGTTGTTGAGTTCAGCTGTGAGACTGTGTGCGGGGAGAATGCAGCCTGAGATGGCGTAGAATGGCGTCGTGGGGATTTTATCCTTGGGGATGCTTGTGGAGGAGGGTTTTATGACTCTATCCCAGGCCTTGACGATGGCAACTTGGAGATCCTTGCGTTGAGACGCATCAAGCGATTCAACGGGCGGTCCTTGAGGGGGTTGTTTCGCAGGTAGAGGGATCTGCCTCTGTGATCTCGAAATCTCATCTGACGAGTGAATCATTGGTTGATGAATCGTCTCAGGATGCGTGATGGTCTCCCACGCCGCAACAAGTAAAGTCAAACAATTCTGCACAAATGCAGCAGTAACTCGTTCCTCAGAGTACTTGACCTCCAGAACAACACGGTCATTCGCTTCGATACTCGACCTTACAAAAAGATCTGGAAAGTCCCTCGTCCACGCTTCCACCATCTTATACGTAAACGTCGCACCGTCAATGTTCATCGTCGACGACCCATCCTGCGGACCGGGGATATGATGCTGCACAACGGTGCTGAAGCGTGTACAGGCGCGCCAATTCGTACATTTATTGACAAGTTCTTGAAATCCGAAAGTCTCAAAGCGAGAGTGAGATTGGCGCTGGAGTCGGATGCAGTTCATGAGATCGAGGGGCGTGCTGTGACTAGAAGGGAATTGAACCCGTACAGGAAGGATGTTTGTCATGGGACCGACGATACCAGGCGTTGACGTGTGTATTAATTCGCCGAAGAGAACGTCGTGGGAGGATGAGAGCGTTGAAAGGACGATGGCCCATGAGGCTTTTAGCGCTGCGTCGGGAGTCATGCCGTAGGAGGAGAGATGGCCTAGAGACGTTGTATGTTTCACCGTTCGGATCTCAGATAGAGACGCTGGAGCGACGGGGCGTGTGTGAGCGATGACTTTTGTCATCTTTGCATTCTCAAGTTGAACATTCCAGTATTCTAGACCTTGAGTACGAGTAACTCGTGAAGCGCGCGTGTAGTCAAGATATGAAGATCTCGGTACATCGGTTGTATCGTCTCCTTCGTAGAGAGCTGTAAGTTCGTGAACGAGTAAATGAGCTGCTACATCATCGATCTGAGAAGTACTCAGACGAATTACCAGACAGCCTTGTTGCTCAGCATTCAAGAATGTAAAGTTCGTAACAGGGGTTGTTGGGTCAAAAGGTAGGGATTGATGCTCCTTGATGAGATTCTGCGTGACTTCCTCAAGAGAGCCTGTACTGCAGGAAATCGTTGAGAAAGGAGGCTTGAAAGAAGCGCAGTGGACTTGATAAACCGTGTGTAGGTGAGTAATGAATGCTACGTTGAGAATAGCGTGCATGTCGCTCAGGCCTTTACAAGCTGTATCGAGACGCGCTGTATCGATGGGACCGTTGAAACGAAGGGCGAGACAGATTACATCAGCTCGGTTTGGAAACATGCCTAGTTCGAGAGCGCGGATTTGTTGGGAGGATGCTTCAGCGAAGTCGAGAACATCAGGGGAAGAGACGCCGAGTTGCGGCGCGATGACCTCCTTGACGAATTTCGTGTCGATCTTCTTGGCGACTTGTTTTCGAGCTGACGGTTTCTTTGTACAAGACTCAGCGGAGCGACATATCTCGGTGAGTGTACGTTCGCTCAAAAGATCGGAGAGTGAGATATAAACACCGCTTTTGCGAGCTGTGATGACGAGATGAGCAGCGAGGTATTTATTCCCGCTGACTGATGAGAAGGTACTTGAGCCTTTGACGGCGGACACTGAAATACCGAGGGTGTTTGCCCACATCTCTCGCATTGCTTCTTCAGGTCCTGTAAGGGGAAGAGGTTTCTGCGAGAGAGTTACACGTTGGATTTCGCCTGGGTTAGGAACATGCGACATGAGAAGAACATCGTGAGTCGAGAGGTTAGCGACGCTGCGCTGGAGTTTTCGCCGGTTGACTTTCAGAGACGTTGACATTGGAAATGCTCTGACAGGGATAAATACTGCGGGGATAGAGTGCCGTGGAAGACGGGGTGTGTTGGACGTTGGGTTCTCGAGGGATGCTTCAAACATCTTCTTAGCAATGTACGTCCGCTCTCGAGTCTCAGGGGTGAGATTGTGAAGATTCTCATTCGGCTGCATAGCGTGACCGAGCTGAAGAAACGCAGCGAGTAAGGGGCCTGTGTCGCGCATGGTGACCGAGTCAACGACTACATCGATTCCTTGGCCTAGACAACGACGCATGAGTTGTTCGACTTGCGCGACGTCGACCATTAGACCGCCGACTCTTACTTCGTCGCGAACGCTGGAAATGAACTGGACGTTTCCATCGTCGAGATACCGAACACGATGTCCTGTCTTCAGGTATCGAGGTCTCTGTCGATCGCTCTCCAGTTCTGGTGCGACGAGAGGTCTGTCCAGTGCAAAGCGATGAGGCGTGACAAGAGGACTGTCGATGGCCAATTCACCAATCGCACCGACAGGCATGAGTTTCTTGTGATTGTCAGGATTAAGAACCCAGAAACGACCTGTAACCGGTGGTGTAATAACATCCAAGCTGTTATCCTTCTCAACTTCTGTTACTGAAATACCAAGCGGACAAATATCCGGTGCACCGTACGCAAGAAGAATATCATGATCTTCCAACCACGGCATATACGTATCAGGATCAAGTTTTCTCGTTCGAAAGCACAGCGTTCGTAAACTCGGTACAGAATCTGGATGGATGCTCCTTGCGATAAGACTCGTCATGTAAGACCAGGTAACATCCATTCGAGCCATAGCACTAGCGATGTCGTTACTTCGTTCGTCAGGTGAGGGAATACAGACACAACCGCCATGGACTAATGTTCCGAGAATTTCTACCAGAGAAATGTCGACGTTGAAGGCTGAGAGTTGGAGAACGCGGCTTTCGCTGTTGAGTTTCAATGCTGGTCCTTGGGCGAAGAAGGCGGAGAGGAGTGAAGCATGCGTGAAGAAAATACTCCGCGATTTCTTGGGCGTGACGAAGACACACGCTGCATGGTCGGGACTAGCTTCTTGTCCCATCGTCGAAAGATACGGGGTAAGCATTGCGAAGAAAGTATCGTTCACAATGACAAGATTGATCGCCAACGAGCTCAAATCTTTCCAAGCCATCTCAGTCGCCAAAACGATATGAGGATTGAGGTAATCAATAGTCGATTTCACCGTACTAGCATCCTGCGAATCCAACGCAGCAAAACTAGCACCGGCTGAAAGAACAGCGAGCATTATAACAGGCGCCCAATGATTCTTTTCAAGAACGACGGGGACTATAGTCCCAGGCCCAACGCCGAGATTGACGAGGTATGTTTTCAGTCGTGACACAAGCGTCGAGAGTTGCGCGTATGTTATGTCTCCATCCCAGGAACAAACAGCTTCCGCGTCTGGACGAAGAAGACTATGCTGAAGAATAATATCATGAAGACACGATGAGATTTTCTGAGATTGCGTGGTCCAGTCTTGAACAACGAGTTGGGCGTAGTCCCCATCTGTAAGAAGATCCGTCTCCACGATGAGTTTCTGGGGTGTCGTGAGGATTTGCGTGAGTGCTGAGTGAAAACTATTCATAACACTCTGGATCTGAGAAGTTGAAAGATGGCGCGATGTAAAGTTGACGTGTAACCGGTCGTTGATAAACATAAGCGTAAGCGACACATCACAATCCGTCTTGCGGCCAGATGTCAAAAGCGCTGTTATCAACTCATCACCTGCGATGAGATTATTCTCCTCATGGAAGTAAAGGCACGTGTTGAACAAGCTCTTCTCCTTCAGCCCCAACGCATGCTGGACTTCAGACATGGTGAGGTTATCATGCTTCCTCGCATTAGCATACCCTTCACTCACGACAGCAAGACACTGTCCCAGAGAAGCAGGAGGCGGCATCTCGACATAACACGGTAAAATCGTCGCGAAACTTCCGACCATTTCTTCAATACCACAGAGGAGTTGCTCATCCCGTGCGGAGAATTGATATCCAAAAGTAACAGCGTCCATGCCTACAAAGGCGCGGAGGACGAGAGCCCATGCAAGTTGGAAGACAGCTTGGGCGTGGACTTGGTTCTGTTGGCAGAACATGCGCATCTGCATAGTTGGAATGTCGAGATCAAAGGGGGCGGTGTGGAATGTATCCTTCGTGTTTGTTGAGAGCGGTGGGAAGATACATGGTCTTGCGTAGGAAATGCTCGTTTTCCATACTTCAAGACTGTAAGCTGTGTCAATGGAGGCTATTTGGTGGAGATATGTGTTGTGAAGCGATGAATTGTCCTGCGGATCTTGACCGGAGTAGACACGGCTTAGTTCTGTTATCAAGAGATGAAGACTCGGTAACTATCACGGTCAACACCTTACTTAGAGTATGAGAATGGGGACTTACATCGCAGAGTGCCTGGCTAGCATCAAGCCTCACCACCATCCCCTCAGTGTTATAACACACGGAGAGTCTATGTCTCGGCTCACAAAACCCCATATTCAACCCGGGCAACGCCCCAATCGCTTCTCTCGGATCCATCGTCTCAATGAACAAGATATTCGGCGATATCTTCTTGAGCACAACTTGATCAAACAAACCCTCTCTCGAAACAGCATCGATGAAAATACTCCGTAACGCAGGTGTGTTTGCAACAATAACCTCCCACGCTTCACATAACCTCGTAACGTCAATGATGTGGCTCAAGCCTGTGAGTTCATAAGATACATGAACATGGAAAGACTCGCTGCTTTGGGATTGTGCGATGAGGAGTTCTTGCTGCGCTGGTGTGATGGGCTGTATCGTCTCGATGTCTTTTACGTTGATCCTTCGATCTGATGTGAGGCGCTCAAGAGCTTGGTATGATGATTGGATCAAGGGAATGTCGGAGAGTGTGAGTTGTGGTTCGTGGGATTCAAGTTTCGTGATGGTTTCGAGGAGTTGATACTCAAAGACTTGAATCCACGTCTGGATCTTATCCTGGAATTTGCATGTTTTGTTATACACCACGTCGATCTGGCCTCCAGAGTTATCCATCGTGGCTGAGACTTCGAATAAAGCGATTCTTCCAATGTCAGGTCCAGTGGTGGACCTGAAATGAGATTGGCCAGGTAGAGCAAGCGGTTCCAACAATCCATTCTTTCGTTGAAGTTGTTTCGCAGTGTCGATTGTGTTAAAGATGATTTCGAGGGGGATATTCATCGCTGCGCCTTGCTCTGATGAAAACTCAGAATTGAAGAACGGAACACCTGATCTTGGAATACTCCTCCTCGTATCCTTGATCAAAGTAACGACCCCAATCAAATCCGTGTCTGGATTAACAGACACCCCCATGGGACATAACGAAGCGAACCATCCAACCGTTTCCAGTATGTTGAAATCTCCCTCCGAAGCATCCCGTCCATTTTCCTGCTTCCACAGCGTCGGTAGCACTCTGTCAGGAAAGACTTGACAGAAGGAGAGCAGTAGCGCAGCGAGTATTACATCTGCCGAATCCGTTCTCAAGACCTGCGCTGACGATTGTTCCAGAGAATACGCCTGTTCCGCAGTGAGTTGGAACGACATCCGGTCCGAGTTTCCGTATGTATTCTCTTCCTGATCCAGGTCCCAATATTCCAGATCCGCAGAGAAGACGTCAAACGGAAGTGTCGGCTCAAACAACCTCTGCTCCATCTCACGGCCCTGAGATTCAATCCATCGCTCAAACGACACTGCGAAACAACTTCANNTGAGAATAATCCTCCAAGACAGAGAATCGAGGATGAGCTGGTGCGCCGCAAGATACAGCATCTGCTTGTCCTGATTATGAACATACATAGCCGTAAAAACCGGTCCGTCGAAGGGATCAATCGTTTCTTCGGTTTCGTTAATGAGCGTGAGCATCTCATCATCCCCAACATCAACATGATGCGAAAGAGTGTAAGAATTTGTGCTTTTGGGCGCAACGCACTGCATCCACTCGTCGCCCTTGACGAATCGTGCTCTGAGCATGTCATGTCTAGCGACGATGGCTTCAATCGCAGCGTCCACATCAGCTGGTTCCGCACCGCCTTTCACCCTAACCAATAACCCCTTCGTCCACCTCCCATTCCCATTCTCATTCCCAAGAGCAGCAAGATAAATCCGCTGCATCGCACTCATCGGAAACATCTCCAGATCCTCAGTCCCCACGCAGCCCACCTCCCTGCTCACCGCCCGTCGTCGCGTAGGAATCTGAAGCTTCATGACCTCCTTGTAGGTAATCTCGTCCATGTTCTGCACCCATGTTTGCGCGCCACGTTTATCGTCGTCAAAGTCAAACTCAGTAGGAATCCATATCTGGGGCTGTTGCACGGCCATGCGAAGTGAAGAAATCTCGTCCCTAACAAAATCGATAGGTAGAGAGGTAGAAGAGCCGATCTTAATAAGAGCAACGAGTTGGCCGTCGAATGGGCCTGCTTTGGGGGAGACCATGCACACGCTGACGCTGGGAAATGACTGCAGTAAGCTCTCCAAATTAGGGTCCACTGCTGAGCTTCCCCCTGCAGCCCTACCACTAACCCCCTTAGCACTTGCGCTGGAGGACGAGGAATAAGACTCTACCGAGTTTGACCTGACGTTGGATTTCGGGGTGCATCTTGTCTGAAGCTCGGCTAGTGTTTGACACGCCATTATGTCGTGGCTTTTGATATCGAAACCTCTGCTTTGACATCTTTGACGGACGAGTTCTGCTGCTTCTTCATCGCCGCCTAGTTCGGTGAACGAATCAAAGAGAAGAATGTCTTGGAGG